>JBBHKE010000386.1:0-57500 GCA_037447655.1 Zygnema cylindricum | reverse complement strand
CTAAAACTCAAGGATTGATTTTACATTCAAAAACTTAATGTTGGACTGGAAATGTGTACGTATCAAATTTAAAACCTAAAACTCAATAGAGTTATATCTTCTGATGGGGTTATCACACTATATCGAATTCTTACCCTCGTTTTGAGGATAAATCGTACAATTTGTACAGTTTTTTTAGTCGCGGTATTTATGTTTTTTCGTTTTGTTTTCGTTTTTTTGTATGAAAAAAATCTTGTAATTACGCTCTTTGTCTTTTTTTTTAACCTTATGATGCACTTATTGCTTGTCGTCTACACTAATTTGTGTGTGATAATTGTTTATTAAAATATGAATTATAATCTGTTATTAGTTATTGTAATTGCCCTGGGTCTTTGTGAACGTCGTATTATAATTTCTTATACGGGATCATTAATTAGTTTTTACCCTAAGACTTAGTGTATTTTCCTTCTTTTTCTTTATCTTATATCTTATATTTGATGTTTCTTTTGTCATCTTATACATTATATTTGACATTATTTTAAAAAAATTGAGTTGTGAATGTAGGAGGAGGCTTTTGAGAAGAGCCAGAAGTACAAAGAAGGCAAATTTATTCTGGAAAGGTACGGTTTTTGCAATTCTTATGGTTTGTTTTGAGTAAAAACGTTTATGTTTTTGGACGTCTCTGCCTCTTTTTTGAGTTTACAATATGTCAAAGAATTCAGTTGTATACCGTTAATAGAGTTTTTTATTCTTTTTTCCACAATTTGTAGCTAATGTCGTTTACTTCGTCGCAACTTTTTTGCCCCTTTTGCCCTTTTTTTGGCCATTTTTTGCCCTTCTTTTTTTGCCCTTTTTTTTTGCGCTTTTTTTTTGCCCTTTCTTTTTTTTGCCCTTCTTTTTTTTGCCCTTTCTTTTTTTTGCCCTTCTTCTTTTTGCCCTTTTTTTTGCCTTTTTTTTTTTGAAGTTACGGCTACCTTTCCCTCTCCCTCTCCTTCTCCCTCTCCCTCTCACTCTCCCTCTCCCTCTCCCTCTCCGTTGATGACTTTCTTTTATAATTGTGTTGGGAAATTGTACTCACAGGGCAAAATTAATCAATGGAGATGGAAGTATAGATTATTTGGAGACTTATACTCACGGAAGTGACGTTGAGGATATGGGAGAGATGTGAAAACAAAGAATTCCAGTGGCTTATTATGTTCTTGTAAATAATAAAACAGTTTATCACCGATATCATTTTTCATTCGTTGATACCTTCGTTTAATCGCTGCTACCTTCGTTTAACCGTTGATACCTTCGTTTAATCATTGATATTGAAATTTGCGGAATAACCACCCTCTAAGCTTGTACAGGCGTAAATTACCAAACTTTTGGAGATTGTACTAGGCATATTTCATGCCACGTTGAAAACGGTTTAAAGTATAAACGGTTTGAAGTTAAAATAGTCAAAATTGAAAGCTTTTTAAAGTAGAGACAGTTTTCTTTTTCGAAACGGCATCGAGAAATTTTTATGTCGTTGCATTTGGTTCATTTTATTATGTAAATATATATTGTGGCTACAGGATGTTTGATTTTATTAATATGCATATGGACAACGTATTTAGTTTTTTTTTTTTTTTTAGTAATTTGCATTTAACACGTCTTTAGTATTTTTTCAGTATTTGTCTGGGTTAGTGTTTTTCACTACCAGATATCATTTAACGCAGGAACATTTTATACACAAGTTCTGTTTTTGATATCAAGATTTGGACAGGTGCAGGTATTGTTATAGATTTTATTTTATTTTGTTTGTTTGTTTTTAGTTGTGGGGCTTTTTATTCACCTCAAATATTATGATTTATATTCAAGTGATTCGATAATGACTATTTCTAAAATGACAAAATCTTGGAGAAATATTTGTTGATAGAGCGTATTTTACAATGAATGTAAAATTGTAACCATATTTCTAATGTGGGAAAACAATAGGAAACAGTGTATCTGGTTTTTCATTCTAAACACTAGTGTTGGGTATCGAGGACCATTTGCCGATATTCGATATATATCGAATTTCAGTTACCCGATAATCGATGTATCGCTTCGATATATCGAGAATGAAAACATCGCGATATATCGTATTGCCAATATATCGAAGCATAAAAAAAAAGGAAAGTACGGATTTCCGTATGAAAATGGTCGGTTTTTAAATTTTTGACGATTTTAGAGATTTGATCGTCAACTTACAAGAAACCACTCAAATCAAAACACGTATGTAAAAACTTGTTTACAGACGTTACGCGATGTAACTGAGGCCTCTGTAATATAGAAATTTTGTTGTCCGTACTATTACAGAATTGGTACTTTTTTGTCGGTTACATTTTGTGACGTCTCCCTTTAAGTCACAGAGCGAAAATCACGTCTTACGTGGCGTCTAAGACAATATGTCTTTTTCGCTAAAATAACATATTATATAAAAATACAAAATATTAAATTTAAAAAATACTGTATATCGCAATATCTATCGCGATAATTTATGTTGGTCTCGGTATGATATATCGAGGATACTGCTCGATATCGAATATCGAAATTATCGCAATATGAATTTACCCCATACCCAACACTGCTAAACACATATTATACTTATTGTCCATTTCATGTATTTTACCAATCTATACATGCATTACACCAATCTACACATGTATTACATCATACTATACATGTATCGGGCAATACATTACATGTATTATATCATATCGTATAATGATTATACCTTTCTATACGTTATTTTACCACACTATACACGTTTTACACCATACTAGGCATGTATTACCATATTGACACGAGTTATACCGTAATATTTTATGCCATACTCTACATGTGTACTACATGTACTATAATGTAGTACACGTGATTGTCATATCTTTCTGCATTATTCTACACTAAAGATGTGTTACAACGCACCATACTATACATGGTCTATACCATACTATACACGTATTATGTCATATTGACTCGTATTATGCTAGGCTACTCATGTATTGTACTGTACTATACATGTGCAATTAGGTGTGATACCTTTATAGTGTGGGTGACCATATACAACAGTTGTAATAGCACATTGGAAGTATCGTTTATTCTTTTTTCTTACGTGAATATTTATGCCATGATATAAAATAAGGTACATAAAAGTTTTTAGGGGTTTTTTAGGGTTTTTTAGGGTTTTTTAGTCCAAAATTTGGAAGTTTTTCAACTCGGCGTACAGCCCCTTCTCTTTCATAGGCAAGGAATAGACGAAACAAACATAAGAATAGTGCTTGATATTTAGGATTCAACAAACGTTTTTTTTAGCTTGTTTGATAGTTGAAGCAACGTTGTCGTCTTTTCTGAAGTTTTCAACAATTCGAGGCGTAACATGTAATTCGTTGAACAGGAGAACGAGTCATTCGTTTAATTGTAAACTATCCACTTATATACAAACTTTATACAAGCAATATGTACTTTAAATTGTTGTCTTCCCTTTTCCGACCCACTGCCACGTTAGTTTCGACTCATCTTCAAAGTTAATCATCAAAAACATGTATATATGTATATATATATATATATATGTATATGTATATATGTATATATATGTATATATGTATATATGTATATATATATATATGAAAAAGAACTTCGAGCGCCAAAGTGACATTTGGGCAACGAATAATAAAACCCGTTTGGGAGTCTCACACGATTTTAACCGTTTACCATGTATACTTATTTTATTTTTTGTCTGTTTGCATCCTGTTCGTATATTTTTTCAAATAGAGGTCTTCGGCATCCAATGTCATTTCAGGAAGTCTCCACTGCCATCACCTTTCTCCTTCCCTCTCTCTCACTCCCTCTTCCTTCTCTCTCTATTCTAAGAATGAAACATGGAAATGTTGGTAATGGTGGAGATATTTGAAAAGAAAAAAATTGACTATCTTTGAGAGAAATTTATATCTTTAATTTAACTTCATACTGCTTTATATAACTAAATGAACGATAAATCTCTATTCCGTAAAAATAAATAGATCGGGATCTTTGAAACCTTAAGGTTATTAGGGATTTGCGAACTTTCAGGGTTTTAATAGTTTTAAATGGTTTTTTTTGGTTTTTGTGGTTTTAAGAGTTTTTCAAGGTTTTGGAGTTTTTATGGTTTTCACAAACATGAAGGATTCAAAGGTTTTATGTTTTTAGGGTCTTCGAGGATTTCAAGTTATTAGATTGTATGCCCAAAGATTTTTCTCTTTGTCGCTACCTTCGTGAATCACCGCAACTAAAAATCTTATTCCATGCCATAATTTTAAAGTAGGTGAAAGAGGCCCAAACAATATGCCTAATGTGCGCAAAAAATACAATATACCCTTAAGACCCACATTGAATTGGATGCAAAATGAAATAAAATAGTAACGGGGTTGAGTTGCACATGGATCGATAGAGAATTAAACGTCATGTCTAAATTTGAAAAAAAATCGGACAAAAAAATCTTTTTCCGTGAGTTTTGAGCGACTTTTTAATTAAATTGTCAGATTTGGACGATCTGACGATCGTTGATGAAAGTAACGATCTAAGAAGATCACATGAAAAGCCCATAACACAACTTACGATAGGACTATCGTCAAATTCGGACCATCGGACGGTCGCTGATGAAAGTAGCGATCTAAGAAGATCACATGGAATGCCCGTAACACAACTAACGCTAAAGGCGGCCTACAAAAGGCCTACCAAAAAACGCCTACTTTTGAACTATGTTCCATACAAAGAATATGTAAAAACCATGGTACAATTTTCGTCGACTTGAAACTTAGAGTGTACTCTAGTTTGGCGTTTTCGTGTTTTCAACCCATTACCAGGTATGCCAAGTTATCCTCAAACCTTAGAGTCGATTTCAAGTAACAATGGAACAACGAATAGGAAAACTTCTTTGAAGGTGGCAAAAGTTGAAACTCTGAGACCTCCATAAGTCCTCAGAGTGGACAGCTTCCAAGAAGCCTCTAAGAGAATCCTGACCCCTTTGTGTTTCAGCAAAAACAACTGCCACCCTGGCAGATAAAAACCCTGACCACCTGCACTCTTGTGAAGGCAAGACTCCCCTGAGTCGATAGCTAAAAGAATCTCTGAATTTGCTCCCCTGAGCACTAGCTTATGGAGGGTCAAAGTTGACCTTTTGTACAGAAGCTCTCTGGGAGAGAGGGTTTATCTTCTAATTTTTCTAAGTCCTATCTCTCTCACAAACTCTTTCTACTGATGTACGGAACCAATCAGAATACAGTTACGTACGCAAAAGTACAGTTGCCGGTGTACTTTATGTACGGACATTGTACGACATGTCCTAAATGTACACACGTGGAATGTCCAGATTCGCTCCTTTAATCCTCGGAGATGCCGCGCTCCAATGTAATATCGCCACGTGTCATCCGATGTGGCGATGCCCACAAACCGCCGAATTCTTCTTCCGCGATCTCGGCGCTAATTCGGGCCGTCCGATTAAACTCGTATTTGATCGTAGCCGTAATAAATACATGCGCAGTATTTGTTTCGCTTACGACATCAAAGCGCGGTATTGATTTCTTATCCGTACCGCAATTCGTACTTTTACACTACCATATCTATGTATCCCGTTAACTGTTATAGTTAAATGATTTATCCTACGTGTACATGTTTAAATAATTATCGTACTATATAATGCTTAAGACTACTTCTAGACTTAACGGCTAAGGCTACCGGCTATCTACTCTTTGTCGGCCGACAGGTACTAGGATCAAATCCTGTCGCCGGCACATACCTTTTAGTAATTAATCCCCTAACTAATATAAATTTTCCCGTAAACCTCAGGATAGCCTAGGTAGCCATGGCTCTAGCTTCCTCTCCAATTTCTCAATGACTGCGACAAGTTTGAGAGTTGGAGAGAGAAGTTAGAGGTAGACTGCCTCGGCTTCTTTACTTCTATTCAGACCTAGAAAATACTTAAAAACCATTAATTTCTACACTCCCCTTATTTTCTAGTCAATCTTTAATTTCAGACCGCACTTCTCCCTGCAAAAAATTAGCTTAGGGGAAGGCACATGTTTGGTCATCATATCTGCTACCATCTCACTATCTGGTCTGTACTCTAAACTGATTACTTTTTTTTCTACTTTCTCTCTAACAAAGCTGAGTCTGATGTCCATGTGTTTGGCTTTAAAATGATGTTTAGGATTGGCAGAAATAGCAATTGCTGCCTGATTATCACCTAATATTTTCTGCACACCACTCTTAAGATGACCAAGTTCACCAAGTTAAGACTTGACCCACATCAATTCTTTTATAGCAGAGCAAGAGGCCATATACTCAGCCTCCATGGTGGACTGAGCAATAACCTTTTGTTGTTTGCTACTCCAACAGCAAGCCCCATCACCCACATATAATACATATCCAGAAGTGCATCTCCTCATCGGAGCATCACCATAACTAGCATCACTCCAAGTAGTGATGTCAGTATTCTCCCCACCCAAATGCAACCATAGATCCCTAGTTCCTATCAAGTATCTAAGGACTCTCTTAGCTGCCTCCCAATCCTTCTTAGTGGGAGCACTTAGACTTCTATTCAACACTCCTACAGCAGCAGCTAAATCCGGTCGGGTACAATTCATAAAATAGATTAGACTTCCCACTACTTGCCTGTAAGGAATAGTCTGCATGAACTTCTGTTCATCAGGAGATAATTCCTCGTCTAAGACTATGACTCCTTCTTCCTCACTCCCCTCAATTCCCCTCTTCAACTCCATTGGAGTTGTACAACTATTAGCTTTATCCATTTGAAATTTTTCAAGCATGTTCCCTATTGCTTCCTTTTGAGTCAGTCTTATAATTTTTCTTTTTCGGTCTCTCTCTACTTGAATTCCCAAAATATATTTTGCTTCCCCCATATCCTTCATTTCAAATATCCCCTTTAGATCGGTTTTCAGTTTATTAATTTTTTCCATTGATTTACTTAAAACAAGCAAATCATCAACATAAATTGCAATAAATATCAAACCTTCCTCATCTTCGAAAACATAGATTGAGTGATCTGAGCTGATCCGAATATATCCCAGACCGGTAAGAAACTCATCAAGCTTCTTATTCCATTGTCGAGGCGCCTGTTTCAAACCATAAAGAGATTTAATCAGCCGGCATACCTTACTCTCCTCTCCTTCCTCGACAAAACCTTCGGGTTGTCACATGAAGATCTCCTCTTCCAATTCTCCATGCAAAAAGGCTGTCTTGATGTCCATCTGGTGCACTCCCATGTCTTCCGCTGCTGCTAAACTGAGAAGTATGCGGACGGAGAGAAATCTGACCACCAGGGCAAAGGTTTCCTCGTAGTCAATTCCCTCCTTTTGTGTAAATCCTTTTGCCACTAATCTGGCCTTGTAGCGCTCGATTGTGTTATTTGGGTTCAGTTTTAATTTGAAAACCCACTTACATCCGATTGGTTTTCGGTTAGGTGGACAATCCACCAACCCCTAAGTATCGGCTGCCATGATTGAGGCCATCTCCTCATTGATGGCTGTCTTCCACCGGTTTCTTTCTGGACAAGTCATAGCCTCTCCATAACTTTGAGGCTCATCTTGATGAGATAGTTTAGTTACCTTGTTATTAACCTGTTTTTCTTGCAGTCTTTTGCTACTTCTCCTCCCCCCCTCAAAATCCGAGGCCGGAATAGATGGTTCTCGTGGATTCATTCGAACAAACTCGGCTTCTCCCCTATCCCTTGATTCTAAATCAATTTCCACCACGTCTTCCGCTTCGAGTAGAGTTGTCACTGGAGTTTCCACAACCGAGTCCTTTTCGGTCTGATTTGTACCTGCAAGAATGTCATCTTCTCTAAAACCTGGATAGTTAGGAAGCTCAAAGTCATCGAAATTTTCTGACTCAAATCTGATTTTTACTGACTTCGTATATTTGAATGGATCCACAGACTTTCCTTCATCCATAACTACTAGATGCTTTACTAAGATTATATCTTCCCTTTTTAGATCATAAACTCTATATCCTTTAACATCCTCATCATATCCTAATAAGTATCCCGGTTTTCCTTTAGGATCTAGCTTCCAATTGGACCGATCAGTATCTAGACTGAATACTTGACTGCCGAAAACCTTTAAGTGAGATATGTCTGGTTTCCGGCCTGTCCATCTCTCATAAGGTGTTTGATCTTTTATAGCTGAAGTAAGAACTCTATTTTTGAGGTAATTAGCACAGTTCATTGCTTCTGCCCAAAACCTTTTTCCTATCTTCTTATCTCACAACATACTTCTAACACTATCACTTAGTGTTCTATTAAACTTTTTAGCTACCCCATTTTGTTCCGAGTTTTCTGGGACTGTCTTTTGGTGTTGGACCCCATTTTCCCTCAGAAAATCCTCAAACTGGTTAGAAGTATACTCTCCACCATTGTCACTCCGTATTCTCTTGATTGGAGTTTCATGGAGTTTTTCGCTCCATGCTTTATATTGTCTAAAACAATCCTCAGCTTCTGATTTTTTTTTCAAAATATAGACTCGGGAATACCGAGACCAATCATCAGTTATAGTCATCATAAATCTCTTCCCCTCGGTGAGGGCACTTTAGCCGGTCCCCAAATATCTGTGTGTACTAGATCTAGAAGTTTTTCTCCCTTATAGGTGGCTGTTTTAGGAAAGGGTAATCTGTGTGCTTTACCTTGAGCACACCCACTACAATCACTTAAACATCACTCTCACTGAACTGAATCCCTTCCACCACTCCCATCTTTTTCATCTCTCTTAACTTATCTAGATTCACATGTCCAAACCTCTTATGCCACATCATAAAATCATGAACACCAGCATAATAAAGTTTTTTCATTTCATTACTTAAGATCAGCCTAAACATCCCATGGCTACCTTTCTCAGCAATGAAATAGACATCCTCCTCAAAACTAGCAGTAAAGACTCCTTCCCTAGTGCTAGTGAAAAAACCCTTATCATCTTATACAGATGTAGAGATAAGGTTTTTGTTTAGCTCCGGAATAAACAATACATCAGAGAATGTTAATATGGATGTCTTTCCTTCTACTAACACTTTCAGATAAACCGATCCTACAAGAGTAGTGGTGACTATCCTCCCATCCCCGTACTCTATCTCTACGGTGGGACTCTTTCTTATCTTAGTGAACATGTGCCTATCCTTACACATCTGCATTGAGGCACCTGAATCTATAATCTAGCCTGCTTCACCTTTCAATCAACCGTAAGCACATTTCTGCCTTCGTGGAATTTCAACCTCATTTTTCGCCTCCAACTCCTCATCCAAAAGGAGCTCATCGTCCTCGTCGTCGGATTCCGCCTCAAGTATCTGTGTGACAAGGGCCTTTTTCTTTCCTCTCGGGGTACCACCGGTCTGCCCCTCCTTTAACCGAAGCTCGGTTAGCTTAGTGCACTCTGCCATATAGTGCCCTGGTTTCTTACAAAAATGACATAAACCTTTGGGAGCCCTTGGTTCGAACTCGTCAGCCTGTTTTTTCTGCTCCCTACCCCCATAGTTTCCGACTAGTTTCCGAGAATCCTTGTTCCTCCAATCGGTCGCTGTTGCCAAGGCTTGGCCACTCTTTCCTCCCCTTCGGATCTCGATTGTATTCTCTCGAACGAGAATCATCCCTACCACTGAGTTCCATATCCACCTTGAGTCCGGCAAGTCCTGCACACGGTTGACTATGTTGTCGAACTCATCAGGTAACTTCATCAGTAAAATGTTAACCTTTTCTTTTTCACTAAAAACTTTTCCCGCACTCTCTAGCTCCACGAAGAGTGTAGCAAGCTCATTGCAAAAATCCAACATATTCCCCCCTTTGTATACATACTCGTTAACTTTTTGATCAGCCAACTGTTGTTGTTGAATCGTACCACTTCGATACATCTCTATGAGAGCCATCCAAAGATCGGATGCCCTTTCTACCTGCAAATGAGGACATGCAAGTCCTTGAGTGAGATGGCGTAGGATGAAGTGCTTTGCCGCCATATTCTTAAAGTCCCAGAATTCAGTATAATTCTGCTTGTTCCTCGCAATAGGTGACATGAATGCTGAACCAGTTGCTATTGGTATGGTCGCCTCCTTCTCCTTTCCTTTGTCCACCACCTCTCCTTCTTTTGTTTCCTCTATTGAAGGTAAATCCTCTTTCCTGGTGAGTCTGGTTCCTCCAAACCTTGGAGGAATTCCAAGACTTGATGGACGCCCCAATCTTCCACTCACTATCCCCCAAAACCTTTTTTCGCATAGAGCTCCTATCATCATACTTTCCCAGTATATGAAGCCAGTTCCATTAAAGATTGGTACCCTAGAGGGTGGGCCCATAACCTGAAACTCTGAGACCTCCATAAGTCCTCAGAGTGGACAGCTTCCAATAAGCCTATAGGATAATCCTGACCCCTTTATGTTTCAGCAAAAACAACTACCACCCTGGCAGATAAAAACTCTGACCACCTGCAACCCTGTGAAGGCAAGACTCCCCTGAGTCGATAGCAAAAAGAATCTCTGAATTTGCTCCCGTGAGTAGTAAGTTATGGAGGGTCAAAGTTGACCTTTTGTACAGAAGCTCTCTGGGAGAGAGGGTCCTATCTTCTAATTTTTCTAAGTCCTATCTCTCTCACAGACTCTATCTACTGATGTACGGAACCAATCAGGATACAGTTGCGTACGCAAAAGTACAGCTGCCGGTGTACTTTATGTACGGACATTGTACGACATGGCCTAAATGTCCACACGTAGAATGTCCGGATTGGCTCTTTTAATCCTCGGAGATGCCGCGCTCCAATGTAACATCGCCACGTGTCATTCGATGTGGCGATGCCCACAAACCGCCGAATTCTTCTTCCCCGATCTCGACGCTAATTCTGGCCGTCCGATTAAACTCGCATTTGATCGTAGCCGTAATAAATACATGCGCAGTATTTGTTTCGCTTACGACATCAATGCGCGGTATTGATTTCTTATCCGTACCGCAATTCGTACTTTTACACTACCATATCTATGTATCCCGTTAACAGTTATAGTTAAATGATTTATCCTACGTGTACATGTTTAAATAATTATCGTACTATATAATACTTAAGACTACTTCTAGACTTAACGACTAAGGCTACCGGTTATCTACTCTTTGTCGGCCGGCAGGTACTAGGATCAAATCCTGTCGCCGGCACATACCTTTTAGTGATTAATCCCCTAACTAATATAAATTTTCCCGTAAACCTCAGGATAGCCTAGGTAGCCATGGCTCTAGCTTCCTCTCCAATTTCTCAGTGACTACGACAAGTTTGAGAGTTGGAGAGAGAAGTTAGAGGTAGACTGCCTCGGCTTCTTTATTTCTATTCAGACCTAGAAAATACTTAAAAACCATTAATTTCTGCAAAAGGTTTGCGAGAGAATACGCGATACTCTTTTCCTTCCCGTCACGGACATGTTTGGAAGAAAAGTTAAGTTTGCAAGGGTCTCGGACCTCCAGTTTCATTCACTGGTCCTTTGCAAAAGTCTACTCCGTCATCGCCTCACCCTCCGTCTCACACTAGTGCCCCCCTCTCCATCTAGAATTAAACACGACAACATTGGTATGAAATGAAAGAGCTCTAAAAACTGATTTATTGGGTACGTTTGGGCGCAGTTTGGTGCCATATCAAGAGAAAAACAACAAAAAAAAATGAGGAAACCACAACTGCAAGGTCTAAAATTAGTGACATCGACGCTATCATAAAGTGAGCATGACATCAAAATGTCACAAAAATCCTAAACATCTACAATGTCACAAAAAACTATAGTTGATGTATCGTTACACCGTGAATCACTATTGGTATTAATAACACTAATTTGGCGCCCCTAAATTTTGACCCTAGAACCTAAAATAGAATTAAACTTTCGTTTTTCCCCTTACGTTAATACAGGTATTGTTTAACTAGTGTCAATAACTCTAATTTGGATTGCTTCTAATAGTAGTAAAAAATGTGTATGTCCGTACTAAAACTGCTCATTATTTCTTACAAACGTACATAAAAAGTGTTATATAGTGCGTCGTCACTACAAATCGTCGTAATTCTAAGGGCATGTGCCCATGGGTTAAAGTATCGTGTTTTTTTAGTTGTTTTCCTCCAAACTTTATCCCCAAGGAAAAAAATCGTTTCTCGCATGAAAAATATTGCTTTTCCCACATTACAATTAACGTAATCTTGATACTTTGAATGTACTCCAGTTTTGTCGTCTTTTGTACTCATTTTAGCGTTTTTCTCTTTTAGACCCACGGACACGCGAATCCAACTCATAAAAAAACTTTATTGAAAGTCACCTCGGGAGGTGATTTTCGTTAAAGTATCAGTGGAACGCACAATAAAAATGTCCAGAAACGTGCCACACAAATGTGGAATTTTTAGCACGAGAGAGAGAGTCCTTGCTATTTTTTTCCTTGCCCGTCACGCCCATGTCGTGAAAAAAAATACAAAGGTCTAAGACTTCCACTTCGATTCGTGGGTCCTTTATAGAAGTTAACGTCGTCATCGCCTCTCCCTCTCCCGCTCACAATCTTGCTCTTATCTCACACTTCTTGGAATGAAACACGCCAATACTGGTATAAAATGAAAGAACTATAAAAAAATGGTTGATGGCAAGTCGAGTGAGAAAAGACGGGGGAAAAAACTGGAAGCTATGGCGTGAAGTTTTAGAATTTGTGACTTTTGCTTTGTCACAAATGAGCATGACGTCAGAAAACCCTAAACATCTACTATGTCACAAAAAACTAGACGTCTACAACTTCCGTTGTATTTGTAGACGTCACCAATTGTCATCATTTTAGTAGTCACACAACCATCACAAGTTGTAGCCACGTCTACAACGGTCACATTTCAAAGTTTTGATATCATTTTAGCACATTAGAACGCTCTGAAAAGTATATTAAAGAGAATCTTTACTAAATCGATAGTGTCGCTTCAAAGTAATGGGGACATGGGCACATACCCTTAGTAATTAAATAAAGGGGAGAAAATAGCAAACCTTTTGTCATATGTTCAAACGTTTAGTATGTCAACACAAGTTCTATTCGCTACAATATGGGAATTTTTATCAAAATTAGGGTTACACGTATAAATGAGCGTAAGTTCCTATTGATGCTAAGCAATAGGACCCAAAATAGAGTTAATAACACTATTTTTTTTTTACTCAAATAATTTCTTTACAGTAATAATGAGTCACTGTAGTGTTATAGACGTCAACAACCGTCGCAATTTTAGTACACGTCTACAGTTGTCATAGGACATTGGAACACCATGATAAATAAAAAGGAGAATCTTCAGCGTTAAGAACGCTAATTCAGCGTCCCCAAAATTTTAACCCTCGAACCTAAAATAGAATTAATAACTTTAATTTTTTTCTTAGGTTAATGTAGTTATTGTTTAATTCAGATTACAACTCTAATTTGGATAGTTTTTAAATAATGTAGTGTACGAACTGTGTTAGTTCGTACTAAAATTGTTCGTCATTTCATACAATCGTACATAAAGAGTGTCATATATAATCGTCGACATGCGAAAGTGAGTGTGTCGACATGGAAAATCGCACTCAAATTTGATTCCCAGTGTTACAGACGGGGGGAAATCACGCGAACCTATCCTCACATGTTCCAACATCCACTATGTGAACACGGGCTACACCGGCTACACTATGGGAAAAATGTACCCAAATTAGACTTATGCATAAATTAGACATATTTTTTTATTGCGGACTTTAACCTAAATTAGAGTTAATAACAATAATTTTTTTAAACACTAATTCTTTCTTAACGCTAATGGTGATTCACTGTGATGTTATCAAAGTTAGGTCTTTAAGTTAATGTTTCATGTTAATACATCCTTAAGCTTTTTACGGTTTTGGATGTTACATTTCGGCATTTCACTCCTATGTACATATTTGGCTTTATATTGTCTCAATTTGACACAACTCACATTTAGTAACGTAGGGGAATGTCCCCATATATGAAAGTTTCAACTTTTTCCTGTAATTTTCCCCAAAAATCAGTCCACAATGAGAAAAACTTTAGCCGTACAAAAAAATTACTTTTACCAAAGTATAGTGAACATCAATTCGATATTTTGAATGTACCCCATGCATTTTGTCATGTGAACGCATTATGACGTTTTCTTCTTTTCGACCCCCGGGCAAGAGAATCCAGCCCATCAAAAAACTTCATCAGAATTCACCTCGAGAGGGTGATTTTGTTGAAAATGGTAGTTTTTGTATTTTCTAGGTCTAAACTAATTAGCGAAAACATATAAAGAAAATGTAGGCAGCCTGCCTCCATCTCTTTTCTCTTACCCCCATACTTGTTGTAGTCATTGAAGGAGAGAGAGAGCGATGGAGCCATGGCTGCCTCAGCTCCATAGGAAGGACTAAAGAGTTACTTAAGTCACTCTCAACAAAAGGTTGAGTCCGACAGGACTAGAACCCCCGACCGGCAGAGCACGGCGTAGCCGTTAGCTCTAACCAGTCTGTCGTAGAAGTCCGTTAAGAGATATAGGGTTTCATTAATATTTAAACTATTGTTGAAACTCTGAGACCTCCATAAGTCCTCAGAGTAGACAGCTTCCAAGAAGCCTCTAGGATAATCCTGACCCCTTTGTGTTCCAACAAAAATAACTGCCACCCTGGCAGACAAAAACCCTGACCACCTGCACCCCTGTGAAGGCAAGACTCCCCTGAGTCGGTAGCAAAAAGAATCTCTGAATTTGCTCCCCTGAGCAGTAAGTTATGGAGGGTCAAAGTTGACCTTTTATACAGAAGCTCTCTGGGAGAGAGGGTCCTATCTTCTAAATTTTTCTAAGTCCTATCTCTCTCACAGACTCTATCTACTGATGTACGGAACCAATCAGAATTGAGTTCCGTACGCAAAAGTACAGCTGCCGGTGTACTTTATGTACGGACATTGTACGACATGTCCAAAATGTCGACACATGTCAAATCCGGATTCGGTGCCATAATCTTCGGAGATTCCACAATCCAACGGAATTTCGCCACGCGTCATCCGATGTGGGGATGGCCACAAACCGCCGAAATCTTCCTCCGCGATCTCGGCGCTAATCCCGGCCGTCCGATAAAATTCGGATTTAATCGTAGCCGTAATAAATACATGCGCGATATTTGTTTCACTTACGAAACAAATGCGCGGTATTGATTTCGAGTCTGTAGCGTAATCCGTACTCTATATATTACTGGATCTATGTATCTCGTAATGTATTATAGTTAAATGAATTATCGTACGTATACGCATATAATTAATTATCAAACTATATAGTACGTAACACTACTGCTAGACTTAACGGCTAAGGCTACCGGCTATTTCCTGTCTGCCGGCCGGTAGTTACAGGGATCAAATCCTGCCGCCGGCGCATACCTTTTAAATAAATAAATAAACCCTAATATAATATTCCCGTAAACCTCAGGATAGCTAAGGTAGCCATGGCTCTAGCTTCCTCTCCATCTTCTCAGTGACTGCGACAAGTTTGAGAGTTGGAGAGAGAAGTTAGAGATAGACTGCCTCGACTTCTATATTTCTTTTCATACCTAGAAAATACCAATAAAACCATTAGTTTCTACATTATACATAAATCATTTAATTGAAACTCTTTACGACACCCATAGATACAGTTTTACGAAATACGAAGTACAGTACTTAATTGAAACGGATATTGCGGATTTTGTTTCGACAACGAAACAAATATTTCGCAAGTATTTATTATGGCTGAGATTCCATTTCACGTCAAATCTAACGGCGCACATCATCGCCGAAACCTTGGAATGGTCACTTTGACATTTAGTGACGTGGCATGACCAGGCGCCACGTGGAGAGATGACATTCGGTCGCGGGAATTCCGAGGACCGTACAGACGAGTGGAAAATAAACACCCGTCGGCCTAATGGCCTTGTCGTACAAAGTCCGTACAGAAAGTACATCGGCAGTAGTAATTTTTGGTACTGTACAGTGTTTTGATTGGTTCGTACGGGCAGTAGATAGGGGTTGTGAGAGAGAACTAGGAAAAACTAGGACTTAGGAAAAATCAGGTAGATAGTCCTCTCATTATTGGAGAGTTGGTATAAATTGGCATCTTTGCCACCCTATAACTAATCCGCAGGTTGGCCGTTTTCAGTGATTCTTTTTGCTACGCACTCAAGGGAGTCCACGCTGCACAGGGGTGTAGTCAAATTGTTGCCTTTTTGGACAGCAGTGGTTGTGGCTTGAAGTGGGTTAGTTAAATACTATCTAGAGGCTTCCTAATTTTTGTAGTCCAATGGAGGACAGAGAATTACAGGTTATGGGCCCACCCTCGAGGGTGCCCACCTTCAATGGATCTGGGTTCATCTATTGGGAAGCCATGATGATGGGAGCTTTGTGTGAAAATTGATACTGGGGTATCGTCAGTGGACAAGTGAAACGTCCACCTTCGGGAACTCCACGTGGATTTGGAGGAGTAAGGTTTCCTGTAGCAACGGCTGCCTCAGCGGAGGAGGCAGATGATGGGGACAGTTGTGTGTCCGAAAAGGGGAAAGGGAAGGAGACACCCCTTACTCCTATTGCCACAATACCAGGAGCGGCAACCGTGAAGACCACAGAGAACGATACTCAAATGTGGGAGGATGTAAACATGGTTGCCAAGAACTTCATTCTCAGGCATCTCACTCAGGCTTTGGCCACTCCTCATCTTCACATTTACAAGGCGAGGAGTTGTGGGTGAGTTTGGTGGAGATTTATAGAGCTGGAACTTTTCAGGACTCCAGTTGGCTCAGCAAAAGCTAGTGAGTTACACTTACAAAGGAGGAAAGATGTTAGATTTCTGTAATGATCTTTCTTGTTTGTATATGGAGATGGAAAGTGCCGGGTGGAGAGGTACAATGAAAATGAAAGTTAACACTCTTATCATGAAGTTACTAGATGAGTTCCAGAACATAGTGTATCGAGTACAAGAAATGCCTAATAGTTCATGGAAATGGAACACAGTGGTCATGATGATACTGAAACTCTGAGACCTCCATAAGTCCTCATAGTGGACAGCTTCCAAGAAGCCTCTAGGATAATCCTAAACCCTTTGTGTTTAAGTAAAAATAACTACCACCCTGGCAAACAAATACTTTGACCACCTGCACCCCTGTGAAAGGAAGACTCCCCTGAGTCGATAACAAAAAGAATCTCTGAATTTGCTCCCGTGAGTAGTAAGTTATGGAGGGTCAAAGTTGACCTTTTGTACAGAAGCTCTCTGGGAGAGAGGGTCCTATCTTCTAATTTTTCTAAGTCCCATCTCTCTCACAGACTCTATCTACAAATGTACGGAACCAATCAGAATACAGTTCCGTACGCAAAAGTACAGCTGTCGGTGTACTTTCTGTACGAACATTGTACAACATGCCCTAAATGTCGACAGGTGGTATATCCGAATTCGCCCCCTTAATCCTCGGAGATGCCGCAATCCAATGTTAGTCCGCCACGTGTAATCCGATGTGGTGATGATCAAAAACCGCCGAAATCTTCTTCCGCGATCTCAGCGCTAATTCCGGCCGTCTGATTAAATTCGGATTTAATCGTAGCCGGAATAAATACATGCGCGGTATTCGTTTCACTTACGAAATAACTGCGCGGTATTGATTTCTTGTTCGTATCGGAATCCGTACTTTATATATTACCGGATCTATGTATCCCGTAATCTATTACAGTTAAATGATTCAACGTACGTATACATATTTAAATAAATATCAAACTATATACTACGTAGCACTAATGTTAGATTTAACGGCTAAGGCTAACGGCTACTAAAAATCTGCCGGCCGGTAGGTACAAGGATCAATTCCTGTCTCCGGCACATACCTTTTAAATAAATAAACCCTAACTAATATAAATTTCCCGAAAACCTCTGGATAGCGTAGGTCGCCATGGCTCTAGCTCCCTCTCCAATTTCTCAGTGACTGCGACAAGTTTGAGAGTTTGGAGAGAGAAGTTAGAGGTAGACTGCCTCGGCTTCTTTCTATATTTCTATTTAGACCTAGAAAATACTAAAAATGGACCATTAATTTCTACACTCCCAATATTTTCTAGTCAATCTTTAATTTCAGACCACATTTCTCCCTGCAAAAAATTAGCTTAGGGGAAGGCACATGTTTGGTCATCATATCTGCTACCATCTCACTATCTGGTCTGTACTCTAAACTGATTACTTTTTTTTCTACTTTCTCTCGAACAAAGCTGAGTCTGATGTCCATGTGTTTGGCTTTAAAATGATGTTTAGGATTGGCAGAAATAGCAATTGCTGCCTGATTATCACAAAATATTTTCTGCACACCACTCTTAAGATGACCAAGCTCACCAAGCAAAGACTTGACCCACATCAATTCTTTTACCGCAGAGCAAGAGGCCATATACTCAGCCTCCATGGTGGACTGAGCAATAACCTTTTGTTGTTTGCTACTCCAACAGCAAGCCCCATCACCCACATATAATACATATCCAGAAGTGCATCTCCTCATCGGAGCATCACCATAACTAGCATCACTCCAAGTAGTGATGTCAGTATTCTCCCCACCCAAATGCAACCATAGATCCCTAGTTCCTATCAAGTATCTAAGGACTCTCTTAGCTGCCTCCCAATCCTTCTTAGTGGGAGCACTTAGACTTCTATTCAACACTCCTACAGCTGCAGCTAAATCCGGCCGGGTACAATTCATAAAATGAATTAGACTTCCCACTACTTGCTTGTAAGGAATGGTCTGCATGAACTTCTGTTCTTCAAGAGATAATTCTTCGTCTAAGACTATGACTCCTTCTTCCTCACTCCCCTCACTTCCCCTCTCCAACTCCATTGGAGTTGTACAACTATTAGCTTTATCCATTTGAAATTTTCCAAGCATGTTCCCTATTGCTTCCTTTTGAGTCAGTTTTATAATTTTTGTTTTTCGGTCTCTCTCTACTTGAATTCCCAAAATATATTTTGCTTCCCCCATATCCTTCATTTCAAATCTCCCCTTTAGATCGGTTTTCAGTTTATTAATTTTTTCCATTGATTTACTTAAAACAAGCAAATCATCAACATAAATTGCAATAAATATCAAACCTTCCTCATCTTCGAAAACATAGATTGAGTGATCTGAGCTGATCCGAATATATCCCAGACCGGTAAGAAACTCATCAAGCTTCTTATTCCATTGTCGAGGCTCCTGTTTCAAACCATAAAGAGATTTAATCAGCCGGCATACCTTACTCTCCTCTCCTTCCTCGACAAAACCTTCGGGTTGTCACATGAAGATCTCCTCTTCCAATTCTCCATGCAAAAAGGTTGCCTTGATGTCCATCTGGTGCACTCCCATGTCTTCCGCTGCTGCTAAACTGAGAAGTATGCGGACAGAGAGAAATCTGACCACCAGGGCAAAGGTTTCCTCGTAGTCAATTCCCTCCTTTTGTGTAAATCCTTTTGCCACTAATCTGGCCTTGTAGCGCTCGATTGTGTTATCTGGGTTCAGTTTTAATTTGAAAACCCACTTACATCCGATTGGTTTTCGGTTAGGTGGACAATCCACCAACCCCTAAGTATCGGCTGCCATGATTGAGGCCATCTCCTCATTGATGGCTGTCTTCCACCGGTTTCTTTCTGGACAAGTCATAGCCTCTCCATAACTTTAAGGCTCATCTTGATGAGATAGTTTAGTTACCTTGTTATTAACCTGTTTTTCTTGCAGTCTTTTGCTACTTTTCCTCCCCCCCTCAAAATCCGAGGCCGGGATAGATGGTTCTCGTGGATTCTTTCGAACAAACTCGGCTTTTCCCCTATCCCTTGATTCCGAATCAATTTCCACCATGTCTTTCGCTTCGGGTAGAGTTGGCACTGGAGTTTCCACAGCCGAGTCCTTTTCGGTCTGATTTGTACCTGCAAGAATGTCATCTTCTCTAAAACCTGGATAGTTAGGAAGCTCAAAGTCATCGGAATTTTCTGACTCAAATCTGATTTTTACTGACTTCGTATATTTGAATGGATCCACAAACTTTCCTTCATCCATAACTACTAGATGCTTTACTTAGATTATATCTTCCCTTTTTAGATCATAAACTCTATATCCTTTAACATCCTCATCATATCCTAATAAGTATTCCGGTTTTCCTTTAGGATCTTGCTTCCAATTGGACCAATCAGTATCTAGACTGAATACTTGACTGCCGAAAACCTTTAAGTGAGATATGTCTGGTTTCCGGCCTGTCCATCTCTCATAAGGTGTTTGATCTTTTATAGCTGAAGTAAGAACTCTATTTTTGAGGTAATTAGCACAGTTCATTGCTTCTGCCCAAAACCTTTTTCCTATCTTCTTATCTCACAACATACTTCTAGCACTATCACTTAGTGTTCTATTTAACTTTTTAGCTACCCCATTTTTTTCCGAGTTTTCTGGGACTGTCTTTTGGTGTTGGACCCCATTTTCCCTCAGAAAATCCTCAAACTGGTTAGAAGTATACTCTCCACCATTGTCACTCCGTATTCTCTTGATTGGAGTTTCATGGAGTTTTTCGCTCCATGCTTTATATTGTCTAAAACAATCCTCAGCTTCTGATTTTTTTTTTAAAATATAGACTCGGGAATATCGAGACCAATCATCAGTTATAGTCATCATAAATCTCTTCCCCTCGGTGAGGGCACTCTAGCCGGTCCCCAAATATCTGTGTGTACTAGATCTAGAAGTTTTTCTCCCTTATAGGTGGCTGTTTTAGGAAAGGGTAATCTGTGTGCTTTACCTTGAGCACACCCACTACAATCACTTAAACATCACTCTCACTGAACTGAATCCCTTCCACCACTCCCATCTTTTTCATCTCTCTTAACTTATCTAGATTCACATGTCCAAACCTCTTATGCCACATCATAAAATCATGAACACCAGCATAATAAAGTTTCTTCATTTCATTACTTAAGATCAGCCTAAACATCCCATGGCTACCTTTCTCAGCAATGAAATAGACATCCTCCTCAAAACTAGCAGTAAAGACTCCTTCCCTAGTGCTAGTGAAAAAACCCTTATCATCTTATACAGATGTAGAGATAAGGTTTTTGTTTAGCTCCGGAATAAACAATACATCGGAGAATGTTAATATGGATGTCTTTCCTTCTACTAACACTTTCAGATAAACCGATCCTACAAGAGTAGTGGTGACTATCCTCCCATCCCCGTACTCTATCTCTACGGTGGGACTCTTTCTTATCTTAGTGAACAGGTGCCTATCCTTACACATCTGCATTGAGGCACCTGAATCTATAATCTAGCCTGCTTCACCTTTCAATCCACCGTAAGCACATTTCTGCCTTCGTGGAATTTCAACCTCATTTTTCGCCTCCAACTCCTCATCCAAAAGGAGCTCATCGTCCTTGTCGTCGGATTCCGCCTCAAGTATCTGTGTGACAAGGGCCTTTTTCTTTCCTCTCGGGGTACCACCGGTCTGCCCCTCCTTTAACCGAAGCTCGGTTAGCTTAGTGCACTCTGCCATATAGTGCCCTGGTTTCTTACAAAAATGACATAAACCTTTGGGAGCCCTTGGTTCGAACTCGTCAGCCTGTTTTTTCTGCTCCCTACCCCCATAGTTTCCGACTAGTTTCCGAGAATCCTTGTTCCTCCAATCGGTCGCTGTTGCCAAGGCTTGGCCACTCTTTCCTCCCCTTCGGATCTCGATTGTATTCTCTCGAACGAGAATCATCCCTACCACTGAGTTCCATATCCACCTTGAGTCCGGCAAGTCCTGCACACGGTTGACTATGTTGTCGAACTCATCAGGTAACTTCATCAGTAAAATGTTAACCTTTTCTTTTTCACTAAAAACTTTTCCCGCACTCTCTAGCTCCACGAAGAGTGTAGCAAGCTCATTGCAAAAATCCAACATATTCCCCCCTTTGTATACATACTCGTTAACTTTTTGATCAGCCAACTGTTGTTGTTGAATCGTACCACTTCGATACATCTCTATGAGAGCCATCCAAAGATCGGATGCCCTTTCAACCTGCAAATAGGGACATGCAAGTCCTTGAGTGTGATGGCGTAGGATGAAGTGCTTTGCCGCCATATTGTTGAAGTTCAGGTTTCAGTATCATTCTCCTCGTTCCTCGAAATAGGTGACATGAATGCCGAACCAGTTGCTATTGGTGTGGTCGCCTCCTTCTCCTTTCCTTTGTCCACCACCTCTCCTTCTTTTGTTTCCTCCGTTGAAGGTGGATCCTCTTTCCTGGTGAATCTGGTTCCTCCAAACCCTGGAGGAATTCCAAGACTCGATGGACGCCCCAACCGTCCACTCATTATCCCCCAAAACCTTTTTTCGCATAGAGCTCCTATCATCATACTTTCCCAGTATATGAAGCCAGTTCCATTAAAGATTGGTACCCTTGAGGGTGGGCCCATAACCTGAAACTCTGAGACCTCCATAAGTCCTCAGAGTGGACAGCTTCCAAGAAGCCTCTAGGATAATCCTGACCCCTTTGTGTTTTAGCAAAAATAACTGCCACCCTGGAAGACAAATATTTTGACCACCTGCACCCATGTTAAGGTAAGACTCCCTTGAGTCGATAGCAAAAAGAATCTTTGAATTTGCTCCCCCGACCAGTAAGTTATGGAGGGTCAAATTTGACCTTTTGTAGAGAAGCTCTGTGGGAGAGAGGGTCCTATCTCCTAATTTTTCTAAGTCCTATCTCTCTCACAGACTCTATCTATTGATGTACGGAACCAATCAGAATACAATTCCGTACGCAAAAGTACAGCTGCCAGTGTACTTTCTGTACGAACATTGTACGACATGCCCTAAATGTCGACACGTGGTATATCCGGATTCGCTCCCTTAATCCTCGGAGATGCCGCAATCCAATGTTAGTCCGCCACGTGTCATCCGATGTGGCGATGATAAAAAACCGCCGAAATCTTCCTCCGCGATCTCGGCGCTAATTCCGGCCGTCCGATTAAATTCGGATTTTATCGTAGCTGTAATAAATACATGCGCGGTATGCGTTTCACTTACGAAATGACTACGCGGTATTGATTTCTTGTTCGTACCGGAATCCGTACTTTATATATTACCGGATCTATGTATCCCGTAATCTATTACAGTTAAATGATTCAATGTACGTGTACATATCTAAATTAATATCAAACTATATACTACGTAGCACTAATGTTAGATTTAACGGCTAAGGCTAACGGCTACTAAAAATCTGCCGGCCGGTAGTTACAAGGATAAATTCCTGTCGCCGGTACATACCTTTTAAATAAATAAACCCTAACTAATATAAATTTCCCGTAAACCTCTGGATAGCCTAGGTAGCCATGGCTCTAGCTCCCTCTCCAATTTCTCAGTGACTGCGACAAGTTTGAGAGTTTGGAGAGAGAAGTTAGAGGTAGACTGCCTCGGCTTCTTTCTATATTTCTATTTAGACCTAGAAAATACTAAAAATGGACCATTAATTTCTACAGATACTTGTGCAGGAAAACACAATGGAGATTAGGAGAGGAGGAAAGAGCATTCAAGCTGTAGCAGCGAAGGGGACCGATGGGGGAAGGATCCGAAGAAACCGTACAAAGGGGAAAGAGATCATCCTAGAGGACCGAGGCCCCCAAAGGGTCTTTGTCATTTTTACAAAAAGCCGGGACACTTCATCACAAATTGTGTCAAGCTGTCAGAGCTGAGGCTCCTAGAGAACCGTGGTGGGGGTTCTTGCGGAGGGAAGAAAAAGACACTTGTGGTTACAAAAGTGACAAGAGAAACCGAGGATGAGTCCTCTGAGGAGGATGGGGAGCTTCTTTTTGACGAGAGTCTGGAGGAGAAGGAGATCCCTTGGAGACACAAGTGTGCCTTTGGAGCAATTCGGGAAGCTGCACAGGAAGGATGGATTATCGACTCAGGTGCATCCATGCATATGTGTCGTGATAAAGAACTCTTCACTTAGTTAAGGAAAATCCCTACTGTAGAGAAAGAGTATGGGGATGTGAGAGTAGTTACTACAAATCTAGTGGGATCAGTAGATCTGAAAGTCTTAGTGGAGGGTAAGACTTCCATACTTACATTCTCAGATGTACTTTACATTCCTCAGCTGACTAAAAATCTTGTCTCTACGTCTGTGTTAGATGACAAAGAGTTTGATACTTTCACTAGAAAGGGAGTCTTTACAGCTAAGTATGGGGATGAAGTTTACTTTACAGCAGATAAGGGTAGCCAAGGAATGTTTAGGCTTAACTTGAGTAATGAAAAGAATAATGCGTACTATGTTGGTGTTCCTAAAGTGATGATTTGGCATAAGCAGTTGGGGCATGTGCATTTTGATAGGTTAAGGGAAATGAAAAAGCTTGGGGTAGTAGATGGCATTCAGTTTGGGGATAATGAAATGATGGATGATTGTAGTGGTTGTGCTCAAGGTAAGGCTCACAGACTTCCCTTTCCCAAAGCCGCCACATATAGAGGTGAGAAAGTGTTAGATTTGGTCCACACAGAAATTTGGGGACCTGCAAAAGTACCTTCGGTTGGAGGAAAGAGGTTTATGATGACAATAACCGATGACTGGTCTAGATACTCTAGAGTCTACTTTCTGAAAAATAAGTCTGAAGCATCAACTTACTTCAAAGAATATAAAGCCTGGAGTGAGAAGTTACATGAAACCCCCATTAAGAGGATAAGGAGTGATAATGGGGGGGAATATACCTCTAACCAGTTTGAGGAATATCTTAGAGATGAAGGAGTGCAGCACCAGAAAACTGTACCATATAACACGGAACAAAATGGGGTAGCTGAGAGGTTGAATCGAACACTAAGAGATAGTGTATGTAGTATGTTGGCCGACAAGAAAATAGGAAAGAGATTTTGGGCAGAAGCAATGAACTGTGCCAACTACATTAAGAATAAAGTCCTTACCTCAAATGTAAAGGGAGTGACACCTTATGAGAGATGGGTTTGGAGGAAACCAGATATCTCACACCTTCAAGTATTTGGTCGCCAAGTTAACAGTCTTGACACGGATAGGAAAAACTTGCAACTAGATGCTAAGGGAAAACCTGGATAGTTTGTGGGATATGATGAGGATGTTAAGGGATATAGAGTCTATAATTTAGCAAAGAAAGATATCATTCTGGTTAAACACTTAGTTGTCATGGATGAAGGGAAGTCATTTGACCCCTTCAAATATACAAAGAAGATAAGAATCAAATTTGAGTCCGAGAGTGAGGAGAGCTCGGTCGTTCCCGAAAGGGACATGAGTGAAAGCGTGATTGCAGATTCAGGGGATATCCAAGATGCAAGAGACTCACCGAAAACCTCACATACTCCTATGGACTTCGAGGAGATAGAAGAAGCGGGACAAGAACTGGCTTTCATGGACAGGGGAGCCGATGAGAGAGTGAGAACAAATCCAAGATTTCCATCTATTCCACCTTCGGAGTATGAGGGGGGAAGGAGGAGCAGCAAAAGGATACAGGAAAAACAAGCCGCGCATAAGGTAACTAAGCTATCTCCCCCAGATGAGCCTCATTACTCCGAGGGAGTGAATAGTCTAGAGAAAGAAAGATGGATTAGAGCCATAAATGATGAGATGGCTTCTATCATGGAAGCAAATACTTGGGAACTAGCGGATTGCCCCCCAGACAGAAAAACCTATTGGGTGTAAATGGGTATTTAAACTAAAATTGAGCCCAGATAACACCATTGAGAGATATAAGGCTCGATTGGTAGCGAAGGGGTTCACCCAAAAGGAGGGGATTGACTATGTGGAGACCTTTGCTCCAGTTGTTCTGTTCCCCTCAGTAAGGATTCTCCCCAGTCTGGCAGCAGCGGAAGACATGGAAATCTATGAGATGGACATTAAGACAACTTTTTTTAATGGTGAGTTAGAGGAATATTTTTCATGAGGCAACCCAAGGGGTTCGTGGAAGAAGGAGAAGAGAGCAAAGTATGCAAGCTCATAAAATCCTTATATAGAATGAAGCAAGCTCCCCGACAATGGAATAAGAAACTAGATGAGTTTCTCACCAATCTGGGATATATCCGTCTCAGCCCTGGCCATTCTATCTATATGTTTGAAGATGAGAATGGTGTCATTTTTATTGCAATTTATGTGGATGATCTGCTTGTGTTAAGTAAGTCTTTGGAGAAGATCAATAGGCTAAAGAAAGATCTTAGGGGCATATTTGATATGAAGGATTTAGGGGAGGCAAATTATATTTTGGGGATCCAAATGGAGAGAGATAGGGGGAAGAAGATCATCTGACTTACTCAGAAAGAAACAATAGGAAATATGCTTGAGAAATTCGAGACGGAAAATGCTAACAGTTGTACTACTCCCATGGACTCGAAAAAAGAAAGTGATGGGAGTGTTGAAGAAGGTGTGATGATCTTAGACGATCAGATGAGTCCAGAGGAGAGATAGTTTATGAAGTCTATCCCTTATAGACAGGTCGTAGGAAGTTTAATCTATTTTATGAACTGTACCAGGCCGGACATAGCGGCAGCAGTTGGAGTACTCAGTAGGAGTCTTAATGATCTTAGGAAGAGAGACTGGGAGGCAGCCAAGAGAGTCATGAGATATCTGGTGGGAACTAGAGAGTTATGGTTACATTTGGGAGGGGAGCACACTGACATCACTACTTGGAGTGATGCCAGTTATGGGGACGCACCTATGAGACGATGCACTTCTGGGTATGTGTTGTATGTTGGGGAAGGTGCTTGCTGTTGGAGCAGTAAGTAACAAAAGGTGGTTGCTCAGTTCACTGTGGAGGCTGAGTACATGGCCTCTTGT
The DNA here is from genome assembly GCA_037447655.1 of Zygnema cylindricum. Lineage (NCBI taxonomy): Eukaryota > Viridiplantae > Streptophyta > Zygnematophyceae > Zygnematales > Zygnemataceae > Zygnema > Zygnema cylindricum. The sequence goes on along the minus strand of JBBHKE010000386.1, from coordinate 30,729 downwards.
TCTGCTGTGAAAGAGTTGATGTGGGTCAAGTCTTTACTGTAAGAATTGGGGTATATGAAGGAGGGAGTGCATGAAGTGTTTTGTGATAATCAATTGGCCATAGCAATTGCAGCCAATCCAAAACACCATTTCAAGACTAAACATATGGATATAAGATTAAGTTTTGCAAGAGAAAAAGTGGAGAATAAAATAGTAAATCTTGTATATAGATATGATGAGGAAATGGTGGCTGACATGATGACCAAACCTGTGCCCATCCAAAGTTAAAATATTGTAGGGAAAAATGTGGATTAAAAGGAAAGTTAAAATTAGACTAGATAAAAAGGGGAGTGTTGAAATAAGTAGTTTTTGTATTTTCTAGGTCTAAATTAATTAGCGGAAAACATATAAAGAAAATGTAGGCAGCCTGCCTCCATCTCTTTTCTCTTACCCCCATACTTGTTGTAGTCATTGAAAGAGAGAGAGAGAGCGATGGAGCCATGGCTGCCTCAGCTCCATAGGAAGGACTAAAGAGTGACTTAAAGTCACTCTCAACAAAAGGTTGAGTCCGGCAGGACTCGAACCCCCGACCGGCAGAGCACGGCGTAGCCGTTAGCTCTAACCAGTCTGTCGTAGAATTCCGTTAGGAGATATAGGGTTTCATTAATATTTAAACTATTGCGTTATACATAAATCATTTAACTGAAACTCTTTACGACACGCATAGATACAGTTTTACGAAATACGAAGTACAGTACTAAATTGAAACGGATATCGCGCATTTTTGTTTCGACAGCAAAACAAATATTTCGCAAGTATTTATTACGGCTTAGATTCCATTTCACGTCAAATCTAACGGCGCACATCATCGCCGAAATCCCGGAATGGTCACTTTGACATTTAGTGACGTAGCATGACCTGCCGTCACGTGGAGAGATGACATTCGGTCGCGGGAATTCCGAGGAACGTACGGACAAGTGGAAAATAGACACACGTCCGCCTAATGGCCTTGTCGTAGAGAGGCCGTACAAAAAGTACATCGGCAGTAGTACTTTCTGGTACTGTACATTGTTCTGATTGGTTCGTACGGGTAGTAGATAGGGGTTGTGAGAGAGAACTAGGAAAAACTAAGACTTAGGAAATATCAGGTAGATGGTCCTCTCACTCTTTGAGATTTGTATAAATTGGCATCTTTGCACCCTATAATATAATCGGGTGGTTTGGCCGTTTTCATTGATTCTTTTTGTTACGGACTTAGGGGAGTCCAGGCTGCACAAAGGTGCAATCAAATTGTCAGTTTGCCTTTTTGGGCAGCACTGGTTGTGGCTTGAAGTGGGTTAGTTAAATTCTATCTAGAGGCTTCCTGGATTTTGAAGTCCAATGGAGGACAAAAAATTGCAGATTTCAGTTCAAGTATCGCCCAAACAACAAATGAAAAATGACCCACGCATGCGCTACACTTGTGGAAAATATTTAGGACGAGGGAGAAATACTCTCTATTTTTCTCCTTGTGCTTCACGCACATGTACGGAAAAGACGAGCATGTAAGGAAAAAAATCTGCGGGGGTCTCAGACTTCCACTTTGATTCATGGATCCTTTGAAGAGTTTTGTGACGTCGTCGCCTCTCCCCTCTCCTCCTTACACCATCGCTTTTATCTCACACTTTTTTAGAATGAGGTACGACAATGCTGGTATGAAATGAAAGATATTTGAAACATAATTCTTTTGACTACCTTTAGATTTATATTTAAAAGAAGTCGAGTGAAAAAAGTTGAAAAAATGAAATTGGGTAGCGATGTCGGAAAGTTCTTAAATCTATGACGTCGACGTTGTCACAAGTGAGCTTGGCGTGTGAATGTCACAAAACCCTAAACATCTATAATGTCACAAAATTACAAAATTGTAGACGTCTACAACTGTCGCTGTTTTTGTTGGCGTCACCAATTGTCCGAAGTTTCGTAGTCGTCTTCAACAGTCAGAAAGTTGTAACTACGTCTACAATCGTCACATGTCAAAGTTCCGATTTCATTTTCGCACATTGGGACGCTCTTCAAAGTAGTACGGAGAATCTTCACTAGAGTCAATAATACTTCTTCAAAGTATCGATTACATGGGGACACACTCTAAATATATCTAGGCTGGCTGGATATTACGTGGCTCACCGCGAGTGGTGGAAAAATTGACCACTTTAGCGCGGCCGCATGGTACATATTTGTCTAAAAGGAAGACACACTGTGTATCACTATTAGTGTTAACGTTTCTTTTGCCGCTTAAAACATTTATTATCCATACACCTTTGTCGAATTATTCATCTGACGGTTGCGATTCAATTCCAAGATTCTCACCTTCCCATCGGCGGTCTCCAGATGAAAATTGGACAAAAGCGTACGGAAACAAAATGTGGCCAAAAAATTAATAAGTGTATGTCCCCATGTACTTGTAACTTAGCGAACTTACTTTGTAATTTTAACGGGGATCTGGCGGACTCGCTTTTCAAGTGTCCTTGTGTGTAAGAACGTATCGTAAGTTACGTTTGTGACGATTGCATACGTCGACAATACCTGTGACGGTTGTCAATGTCTACAATCTGTGTTTCAGACGTTATTTTTGGAATTGTTTGTGTGACGTCGCATGTCTTACCGTGACATTGTAGACGTACCGCCTTCCACCCTGTACCATTTCACGGTTGAAGAAGTTGCGCTTTGATTTTGCGTCTCATGTCCGGTAGACGTGAAATGGCATCGGAATTTCGAGACCCCTGCAAAAAAAAATATCCGTACTGGACGAAAACGGACAAAACCAAACAAATTGTGTAATTTTCTTTGTCGTATTAAATGCAAACGGACAAAACATAGCGACTTCCGTATTTTCCTTTGTCTTTGAAAATGGTGTGAAATACTTCAAAAAATACCGCACGTGCGAATATGTGTTCCTATTTGTTTACATAAAATCCCTAGTTTTAAAACACATCGCGCATGTGTTTTAAAGATAAGGTTGAAGATGACGTTTTTTGTCGTCGAAGTGGGTCGAAAAACACAAGACGACAATTTTTCGTACATCCTAAGTTCGAGGGTGATGCAAATTGTACTCTACAAATTTGCGATTCCTTCGTACGGTTGGAACTTAATCAGTACGTCACTAAGATTTACAGGAAAACGACAGAAAAAAATCATTACTTATGCACATGGGGACACATCCTAACACTAATAGCGATAGACGGTGTTACTGTGCATACGCAATATCGCTACCTGTTTTCCGTCTCCACGTCACACAAAGTCACAGTACAGGCTGGTCCAATCCGACTACTAGCCAGTTAATCATGCCACCATCCCTACGTAAGCGACAAAGTTTGTACAAGCGTGATGTTACGTAAAATAGTAAATAAAAGTAAGGGCAAGGTTCCATTAGGGGAAAAATGACGTTGTTTACTGAAAGCCGTATCGTTTCGTACAGTGCCGTACCAAAAATAAAAAAATGTCAAAAAAACAAGGCTACTGAATGAGGGATTTGATTCTCCACGTTTATGGGCGTAAACGTGGACTGTCAGATGCATAATCGGATACGACGTCGTCTAACACATTCAGTTCGCAACAAGTGACCTGAAGTAGGTTAATTCTCAACGCCTGAACGAATATCGTCGTGCCTCGTGGAAAAGTGAACAAATATCCACGACGACCGCGCTACCATATGGGTACACGTCGCATATGACAAGTGCCTTCCGCTAGGAAGGATGCGAGGCCACCGGAAACCGCAAGAAAATCTTTGACATAAGATATTGTTTCACGCTTTTGTTGGTATCCACTAACCATTTTGACATTTTCGTACGCTTTTACATATATTACTTTTCTTCCACCCGTAGAGATTTCATTCAATACGTCGTACGAGTCACTTTTTACCTTTCGCTGGTACAAATATGTGATCACAATTTGCTCTCAGAGATTCTTTGAAGAATGACAAAGTCGTATTCATCTATGACGTGAAACAATCAACATGTGCCACGCAAAACAAATGTCGGTTACTGACCTGACACAAAGGAACGATCGTTTCAATAAACGAATTTTTGACGTTTACTGAGAGCGCCTAATGGAACAACGCTCTAAGCAAGACAAATAGTGGGTTGTCGTTTCTACGTTTCCTCAATGGGCCTTTTTGTCTTTAAGTGGATATGACCATTTTTGACAAACATCTGTCGCAGCTCCGTACAAAATTGAAGCGTGTGTAAAGCTAAAAGACTGGAAAGGGACACGTGGCGGTGGATGGACTTTGGGTCGGCAGATTGTTCAAGATGTTGGAGATTGACCATATGAAAAGGATACTTTACGAGTCCGTACACAGGTTGCTAGAAAGCTCATTCGAGATCTGATTGGCTAAATGACATTTTATGTTATTTCTGACGCCTCTGGGTGAATTTCCATTAGACGAAAAGTGAGGTTGTTTACATGAATTCAGACTTCTTCGTTCTTAGTCGTACCTCTTATTTTGTTTTTATCGTGAAACAACATTACATATACTTGCCAGTAAACTTCAAACAAGACGGAGTTTATGGTATGGCAAAATGTATTGCTGCATTCACACTAGAAATGGATGATGAATGAGATGAGTAAATGAATGTCCTGTTTCTTTGTTTGGACGTGAATTGCCCTTGACGTCACCTCACGTCAACAAAAACGTGGCGATGTGATTCATGTTGCCGTACGATTAGTCGTCGATGAATCGAATCCGTGCGTACCAAACCATCGGTAAGAAAGGGGGAGGAGGTTTCGTCAAAGTTACAAAGAAGTTTTAAGTATACATTTTTTTACGTTCTATTTTAGATGATTTTGGCTAGTGTTGGGTATCGGGTAGTTTCATATCGCGATAATTTCGATATTCAATATATAGAATATCATCGAGCAAAGTCCTCGATATATTGTATCGCGACCAACATAACTTATCGCGATATATATCGCAAAAAATGAGTATCCGTACAGATACCGTACAAGGAGCGTAATGGCGGCGAGCGCTCAGTAGCGGGGGGGGGGGGGGGGTGGGGGGGGCTTTTTGAAAAAAAAATTCTGGAAAAAAAAAATCCGGAAAAAAAAATAAAAATCTGAATATTTAGCTTATCCGTACATGGTCTCGATATATTGATTATCGGGTACCTAAAATTCGATATATATTGAATATCGGCAATAGGTCCTCAATACCCAACACTAATTTTGGCTATTTGTTTATGGGTTAGCATTTTAGAAAATTTCGTTACAGTACGGATCATGTATTCGGGATATGATTTCATGTTTTTTCAAAGTCTGATTTCTGCATTCTGAAAAGGTTTTCCGGAAAAGAAGATGACTTAGGGCGTGTTCCCATGTTACCAAAACTTTGAAACGTTACTTTGGATTTTAGCGCAGATTTTACGGTGTACTTTTCAAAGTGTTTCTATGTCAATCATTACTTGCGCCTTCATTACTTCAAATATGTGATAGGTGTAGACGTCAACAAAATATGCGACAGCCTACGATATTACGAAACAAAATGTGGATGACCTCGAAACTTCCTAAAATTAGTGACACCTACAAAAACGGCGACAGTTGTATATGTTTAGGGTTTTGTAACCTTGCGAAGTCATGCTACCTTGTGACGTCATCAACACAAACTTTCGCAATGACATCCCGATTTCTTTTTTTTACCATTTATCATTCGATATGCCATCAAAATGAGACCAAAAATAGTAAAAAAAAAAGGAAAAAAATATATCTTTTATTTGAGATTATTATTACTGCATTTTATTTAAAGATGAGAGAAAGAGGAGCAGTCGAATGAAAAAGATGGGGAGAGACGAAAACGTTGTAAATTTTTGCAAAGGACCCATGAATAAAAGTGGAGGCCCGAGACCCCAACGAATTTTTTTCCGTACATGCTTGTCATTTTTCTACATACATGCGCGTGACGAGCATGTAAAAAAATAGCGTGTATTCTCCCTCGTTCAAAAAAAATTGAAGACGTTTCACGCGTGCAATACCTGCTTTTTATTCGTCGAGAGGGTGTAATTTTGGTTAAAATCAGATCGCGATTTCATTCCATTACAAGTGTGAAGATGAGCTGGAAGTGGGTCGCGATGAAGATAACGTCAAATTGTCGTACCTTCCAAGTTCCAAAATGACGCAAAATGTACTTGTGTTTTTGCCCATTTTTCGTACGGCGTAATATTTTATCGTTGGAAGTCCCATTTTCTGTGAAAACGACGGAAAAAAACCCTTACTTGAACACATGGAACACGCCTTTACAACAGTTGTCAATTTTTGACGCACTTGACCGTATTTTTTGTCTATCGCTACGCTCCGAATCGTATATTTTGTTCGTCACTACGCTCTAAAAAGGTTGACAGTTAAGCGTTTGACCTGTTTGGCGCCTCCGTTTTTGTTTTTTTTCAGAATGAATTGTACGGGATCATTCGTTTCCTCATCTCATTCGTCATCCATTTCTAGTGTGAATGCAACAATATGCGACGAGTAACGCGATGTTGTGACGGGGAGGGAGGGGGCTCTTTTGATTTTTTTTTCACAATCACATTCCGTACCAGAGTGCGGAGTTATCGTCGATATTGGTTTTTAATCGCGATAACACCCGTACCAATATAACGTGCCAATATATCGATTATCAGTAGGCCAAAAGATAGGGGCATATCGGCTATCGGCAAATGGCTACTGATACACATCACTAATAATTTGTAGGAAGTGGTTTTTTGACTAGAAATCATATATTATTGTTAACAACACTTTTGAAGTAAATGGCCCACTGTAGGCCACGTTAAAAACACAATTTAGTGTTGCTAGGTCGGATAATAAATGAACTTTAATAGCGATGGCCGGTGTAGTGCTCAGCACACGTATTTTCAAGCTCCCAACAACTATTTGCCACGTGGTGGAGCTTACGCATGATAGATCGGAAATTTGTCGTCACTTAACAGAATTGTCTGAAGTACCAAGGACCTATCGGTGTCCGTACTATTTTCTTCGATTAGAGTGCGGAGCTCGAATTTTTTGTCATCGCCCGTTTCATCATGTTACATGAAATTGAATTCGATCGAAGTGAAAGAGGGTGACTAGGGAAACACCTCAGGTTAAGACAGTTTTTCGGGTCTTCAAAACGTTTAAACAAAGTTAAAACGTTTTAGTGCTATGTGTTTCTAACTTTAGACCCGAAATTGTTGCCAACTTGGGATTGATGTCAGATAGTCGGTGCCTGGCTGGTCTGTCCGTACTTCCTTCTGCCGATTCGTTTGACCCCATTCAGTAAATCGGATTTATGTCCGATTTCGTTGTTTGAATATGTAAAAATAGTCAAATATTTCTGATTCACTAATTGTGATAAACCAAATATGTCCTATACGCATAAAACGCTACCAACGTACAGTGCTCATAAAACGATCTTGCAATTTTATGAAATTCGTACCTTACTTGGCATTCCTACAATTTTCCTACAATTTTGTACATTTTCCATATATGTCAATACATTTTAGGGTTATTAAAGGGTTTTAAGGGATTTTTATGGTTATTAGTGGACATTTCGTATATTTAACTACAATTGTTTTAGATCTTTCATACATTTGCGTACAATATCCGTATTTTTTTGTACCTTTTACGGTTATTAATTTTACATTTTTTAGGGTACGCCACCGTACATTCATGTATTAGGGTGCGTCCCCATATATTTGAAACTTAGCGAACTTATTTAGTTTTTTACCGCAGATCCGGCGTACCCGGATTTTAGGTGTCCCTATGTGTAACAAAAAAAATGTTACTTAAGGGTGTGACGGTTAGTGTTGGGTATCGAGGACCCATTGCCGATATTCGATATATATCGAATTTCAGGTACCCGATATTCGATATATCGCTTCGATATATCGAATTTCAAATTATCGCGATATATCGCCGATATATCGTATCGTCGATATATCGAAGTTAAAAAAAAAAATAATAATAATAATCCCACAGGTTTTCAAAGCCTCATGACTTCGGACAAAGTGAGTGTAAAATCTTTGCCGGAAAGAAATACGGTTTTTTCTTGAAAGTCAGCGGAGTGAAGAGATCTCTGAGGTACATTGACGAGGTACACTTGTGAAGTACACGTACGTCAAACGCAAGTACGATTTCCCATACGAAAAAGGTCGGTTTCTAGATGTTTGATGATTCTTGAGATTTGGTAGTCAGCTTACGTGGAACCATTCATATCAGGACACGTATGTAAAACTTATTTAGAAACGATACGCGATGTACCCGATGCCTCTGTAATACATAAATTTTGCTGTCCGTACTATTACAGAGACCTCCTCGTGTAACCATACCCCAAAAAAGAAATCATTAGAAGTACAGAATTAGTACTTTTTTGTCGATTACATTTTGCGGCGTCTACCTTTAAGTCACGGAACGAAAATCACGGCGTACGTGGCGTATTAGACAATTTGACTTTTTCGCAAAAATAACATATTATATAAAAAAATAAAAATATTAAATTTAAAAAATACTATATATCGCGATATATATCGCGATAATTTATGTTGGTCGCGGTACGATATATCGAGGACTCTCCTCGATCGATATTCGATATATCGAATATCGAGATTATCGCGATATGAATTTACCCGATACCCAACACTAGTGACGGTTGTATACGTTGATAATGCCCGTGACGACTGTCAACGTCTACAATCTGTGATGACGCACGTTATTTTTTGTAACTGCTTGTGACTTCGCATGATTTTTTGTGACATTGTAGACGTACCGCCTTCGAGCCTGTGTGGTTTTTTTGGTGAAGAAGATGCGCTTTGACTTTGCGTCTCCTGTCCGGTCGGCGTGAAATGACATCAAAATCTTAAGACCCTTTCAAAAAAAAAACAGCAATGGACGCAAACGGACAAAGTATAACAAACTATGAACTTTTCCTTGTTGTATTGAACGCAGACGGACAAAACATAACAAATAGTGTACTTTTTGTCGTCGATTGATTTCGTTTGACATTTTTGAGAAAATTGTACACGTGCTAATACGCGGTCCTATTTGTTTAGCAAAAATACTTTGTTTTAAAACACTTCGCCCATGTGTTTTAATGAAAAGTTTGAAGTTGACATTTTTTGGCGTGGCCGTGGGTCAAAAAACAAAAGACGACAATATGTAGTACATTCTAAATTCGACGATGACGCAAAATGTACTTTTTTTTTCTATTTTTTTGGTACGGTTGAAACTTACGCGGCACGACTCTAAGTTTTACAACAAAACGACAAGAAAAAGCCCTTTCTTTGTCACATGGAGACACACCCTTATTTTGTACAACTGCTTTACATTTGTCGTACATTTATTGACACTATAGTACATTTCTGTGCATTTTAGAGTTATCTAAGCACGATTTTAGGGTTTTCAGGGTACATTCTCGTATGTTCCCGTAAATTGAAGTATAACCAGTCTTAAATTTTATGTACTTTTACGTTTATCAAGGAACGGTTTCCGTATAGCATCGTACATTTCCATATATCATCCGTACATTTTTTCATATCGTTTTAGGATATTTAGGGTCATGCTTTCCCTACATTGTCGTATTTTTTTGTACAATTCGTACAAGAAAAGGTACAAAATTCGCGAGACTACGAAATAAGCGAATTCTACGTAGTTTTCGGAAAAAAAATCGGATTCCCTACGAATTGGACAAAAAGGGCGTGTTCCCATGTGTTTAAGTAAGGGTTTTTTTTTGTCGTTTTCACAGAAAATTGGAGTTCCAACGAGAAAATATTACGCCGTAAGAAAAATGGGCAAAAGCACAAGTACATTTTGCTTCATCTTGGAACTTGGAAGATACGATAATTTGGCGTTATCATCATCGCAACCCACTTCCAACTCATCTTCACACTTGCACTGGAATCAAATCGCGATCTGATTTTTATCAAAATACTACCCTATTGACGAATAGAAAACCTAGTTTGCATGCGTCATACCTGTTCATTTTTTTTTTTGCAGTTTGGAGAGTACTTGAAATTAAAGTTGTTTGTCCGTTTGCAAACAATTCGTAGGTTTGTTTGGTTGTATGGACAAGCAGCCGGACAGGATCCGCCAGAACTACGCAGATGGTAGTGAAAGAAAGCGTGACGTCTACAATGTCACGTTGAACATTCAATGACACTTTCACTACAATACTGTACAACCTATTTGTAGACGTATGCGATCGCTTATGTTGTCCACGTGTGGGCGTCTACAAATGTCAGGAGCTCGTTGGCGTCGACAAATGTCTGCAGTATGTCACGAGCTCGTTCTAGTGTACAAATGTCCGCAGTTTGTTGACGTCTAAAGGTGTCGCAAGATATTGGCGACGTCTACAACTATCACATTTTCGAAGTACACCGCCAATCGCTATTAGAGTCAAAGATTAAATAGCATCAAAAAAAATTTAGCGTAATTGATTCTAATTTAGTACCTGAGACGTGGCAGATTATGGTCCACCTACTTAAATAGCGTTGTTAATTGTATTTCAGGTTTTTTTTTGAAAAAAGGGCACCGAATTGGCGTTATATACTCTAATAGCGATTGGCGGTGTAATGAAGGCGTAAGTAAGGGGGTGTCCCCATGTTTTAAAGTATCTACTTTTCTCTGTCTTTTTGCCCAGAAATCCAGGGCAATTCGACAAAAACTTCAGCCGCACGAGAAAATCGCTTTTACCGAAGTATAGTGAACGTCAATTCATACTTTTGAATGTACCGCGTGTTTGTCGTCATGTAAACGCATTTTGGCGTTTTCCCCTTCTCGACCCATGGGCAAGAGAATCCAGCCAAAAAAAAAAACTTCTTTTAAAATCACCTTGAGGGGGTGTTTTTAGTTAAAGTACATCCCAAACAACGAATGAAAAACAACCCACGCACGCGTCACGCGAGAGGGAAATTTTTATGGCGAAGGAGAGTCCTCTCTATTTTTCACCGTGCGTGTCACGCGCATGTACAGAAAAAAAATTGCAGGGGGTCTCGGACCTCCATTTGCATTTATGGGTCTTTTTCAAAATTTTGCGTCGTCGTCGCCTCTCCCCTCTTCCTCTCACACTATCGCTGTCATCTCACCCTTTTTAGAATGAGACACAACAATATTGCTATAATATGAAAGATATTTGATTTTTATTTTATTTTTATAATTTTTAGGTTTTTTTTTTTATGGCAAATCGATTGAAAAAAGTCGAAAAAACGAAATCGGGAAGCCATGGCAGAAAGTTCTTGAATAAGTGACGTCGACCTTGTCACGAGTGAGCGTGACGTCACAATGTCACCAAACCCTAAACGTCTACAATTTCACAAAAATCTAGACGTCTACCACTGTCGTTGTTTTTGTTGGCGTCACCAATCGTCAAAAGTTTCGTAGTCGGCTTCAATCGTCACAAGATGTACCTACGTCTACAACCGTCACATGTAAAAAGTTCCGATTTGATTTTCGCACATTGGGGCGCTCTTCAAAGTAGTACGGATAATCTTCACTACAGTCCAAAATACTTTATCAAAGTACCGATTATATGGGGACACCCCCTAAAGATTGACATAGGCACACTTTGAAAAGTACACCGTAAAATCTGCGCTAAATCCAAAGTAACGTTTCAAAGTTTCGGTTACATGGGAACACGCCCTATGGTGATTAACCCTATATTAAGCAGATTCGGTGTACCGCATAAAGATTTGGAGCATCGCCGCAATTATTGCTAAAAGTCAAATCGGAGATGCTAGCGAAGCATTTCAAATAAAAGTTTAGAGATTTCATTCGTTAAAATTTTGAAATTTTTACGATATTGCATTATTTTTAGGGTTTTTGAACTTTTCGTAAATTTCGTATACTTTTCGTGTACGGGTAAAGTGTACGGACGTAATGTACAAAATTTCTAAAAAATTGTTGAAAGTACACCGTGAATCGCTGTTAAAGTTACGATATCGATACAGTTTCCCATTTATTTAGAGTAACCGCGAAAGTCGTGTTCACATATTCGATGCCTGAATAGGTGAAAACACGTTCTCGTGATTTTCTCTCGTCTTTTATGACTTGTAATCAAATTTGAGTACTCTTTTCCGTGCGACGAAATTTCCCCTGTCGACGCCATTTCCCCTGTCGACGCCATTATCTGACACTAATTTTGTACATCTGTACAAAATAATGAGCAGTTCTAGTACGGACTGACACATTTCCCCTTGTCTTTTTGACTTGGAATCAAATTTGAGTACGCATTTCCATGCGACACACTCAGATTTTCCTTTCGACGCCATTCTCTAACACATATTTTGTACGTCCTTACCAAATAATGAGCAGTTTTAGTAGGGAATGACACATTTTTACATTGCACTATCTATAAATATTCGGCATTAGAATAATTGACGCTAGTTAAACAGTACCAAATGTTGATGTAAACGTTTTTTTGAGTTAACTTCATTAACTGCAATTTTTTTACGTACATGCGCGTGATGGGCAATGAAAAAAACTGGGAGCACTCTCCTTCGTACAAAAAACCCGGTACGTTAACACATGGGCACATACTCTAAGTTGTAGAAGTACTTTTGATAAAAAACTTCGTATTTTTATTATTATAATTAAATCAAAGTGGATCAACGCATTTTAAAAAATGTGAAATTTTGAATAATGCGCACATGCATTCTTTTTCAAAATACTTTTCCGTGCGCATAGTACGAATGAAACATATACTAATAAAACATTGAAAAGGTACAGTACCGTACTTTTACGGAGGCCTTTCAATTATTGGTGTTTCTATGCTCTACCGAATATACGACCATCGGAGTCGCGGAACAATGTTAGGATTTTGTACTGAGAACTCATTTAGCGACGAGACATTCTCATAGCTAAAGTAGCAACGACCAGCGACGAAATAGTGTCGTCGCTAGATATTTGAAGTGACGTAGAAGTTAGCGACGAAGTAGTTTCGTCGCTGGATATTTGAAGTGACGTAGAAATTGTTTGTTCGTTTCGTTTCACGCGAGTTCTAGTCGTACTATTGAAGTGACGTGGAAAATGTTTGGTCATTTCAGTTCACGTAAGTTCTAGTTGTACCGTGTGGTTCAAGTCGGTTCGTGGTTGACTTGTGTAGTCGTAGTGTGTAGTTCAAGTCGGTTCGCAGTTGTCGGTTGGATGTTTTCACCACGTTGACTCTTACGCGTTTCTAATCGTGTACCGTGGTATTGTTACGTGACGTTTGAAGGAGTATATTGAGGCGTAGTGAGAGAGAGGTTTTTATCAATTTGGCGAGAGTTGATCCTCCTTGTAGGTTATGAAGGAGTTCAAGGAGTTGAGAGAGTTTGACAGCTTTGTGATGTTTCTTGAAGAGTTAGAGGAGGGTAGTGAAGAGTATCTTCTATTTCATTAAGTGGAGTTAGAAGTGAGAGTGTTTTGAGGGTGTGAGGAAATTATGTAAGAAAAGTTCTACGTGGAATATATTGGCTTCCTTGGGGTAATCTTTCTCTTGTGTGTGTTTTATTCATTTATGCTTCCGCTGGCATTTGCACTCAATGTTTTATTATTCGATCCTTTCAATTGGTATCGGAGCAGGTTGTAGTGCTCCATGAGTGTTTTGATGATTGAGATGGAGACGATTGAAGACGAAAAGGATTGACGACGAAGACGACAGACTGAAGATGAAGAGAGAAGACGAAGACGAAGAGAGAAGAAGAAGACGGAGTTTGTAGACGAATATGAAGATGGAAGTTGAAGATGAAGACGAAGAAGAAGTCGAAGACTGAAGACGAAGATTGAAGATAAAGTGGAAGACGAAGACGAAGATTGAAGACGTAGAGTGAAGACGAAGACGAAGTTTGAAGACGAATACGAAGACAGAAGACGAAGATGAAGACGGAAGTCGAAGATGAAGACGAAGTAGAAGACAAAGACTGAAGACGAAGATGAAAATTGGAGACGAAGTGGAAGACGAAGACGAAGATGTAGATTGAAGACGAAGAGTAAAACAAAGACTGAAGATGAGGTGAAGGTTGTTTTTCTTTTGACAACAATTATTGTGGATATTATGATGATGGAGGTGATACTTATTATGAAGTCGAAGAAGAAGAGTTCGAAGAAGTTAAAGGAGGCGAAGAAGGCAAAGAAGAGAAGAGTGAATTAAAATCAATCCGATGAGGAAATCCAGATTGAGATGGGAGGAAGAAAATTCATTTATCTTTTGATGAATGAACCGGATCCCGATCCGGATGGAGGTGATTCTTTATTTGAAGTAGAAGAAGAAGAAGATGATGAAGAAGAAGTAGATGAAGAATCCGAAGAAGTAGTCGATGAAGTCGAAGAAGGTGAAGAAGAGAAGAGTGAATTAAAAACTGAAGAGAGGAGTGAAGAAAAGTGTGATGAGAAGTTTATTAAAAAGAGTGATTTGATGAAAGAGAAGAAGATAAATTTCTTTTGGGGGAAGAAATGAAGTTGCCGATGTGGTATATTGATTGAGGTGTAAAGGAGTGGTTTATGAAGAAGAAAGTAAGTGTGTTGTCGTGAGTTGAAAATAAATCTCGACATTTTGAAGATCTTTTTTTGGAGGGAGTTTTATTTCGTACTTTTGTACGTTCATTTATTGAAGACGTTATTCGAAGTGGATCGAGGTGAATGGTGTGGCGATTACCTAAATCGCCGGTCAGTTTGTAAGAAGAGTCATTCAAGTTTGGCATTCTCAATTTCTGTTCGCAGTTCGAGTGTGTACGAATTTATTTGATTTTTGTCAATGACTGCACGTTTTTTTTGTGGATTTTGTTGAAGTGAAGTTTTAATGTGTCCATGATTAGGAAGAAGAAGAGGAGTTTCATGTTAGCGAAAGACCGGTTGCTTTACTGGCTGTTTTGGCCATTTATTGACAAAGAGGAGGATTGAAAAAAATATTGACGAAGATGAAGAAAAAGAAAAAGAGAAGTCAGATTTTGTTTTGGGTTTGAATTAAGATAAGAGCAGAGACGAAGTGGAGGTAGTGAGAGATTATTCTCGCGGAAGGAAGAAGAGTACCCCTTCCCTCTTGGCGGCTTCGACGTTTGTTTGGAGAAACCATTTTTTTTAGTTTCATTTGAGGAAGAATTCGGATGTATGGAGAGCGACTAATTTGGAAGATCAGGATAATTCAAGTTCCTATTTTGATGGAAATGGAGATGAGAGTGGAGGAGACGAGTATGTGAAGAAAGAGAAGAGGTAAACTGTGACTTAGAATTCCGAGGAGGAGAGGTGGCATTTAAAGAGCTTGAGAACATTTTTTTTTACTTTGTTAAACTATGTCGGTAGTGGAAGAGATCGCAAAAATGGCGATTGAGGTGATCGCGGTGTAAGTTGCGGCCGTGTTGAATTTACAAATTATTTTGAGTTTGAGAACTATACCGACGACGGACTATAATTTTCCGATTCACATATTAATGATTAATTCGATGAGAGGAGATGAAGAATGAGAGAAAAATATGATTTTTTTTTTATGAGGAGAGCCCAAATTCATGATTTCTTGTCCATTGCGCATTCCGCATTGGAGGATAAAGCGCATGTCCATTTCGGTTTGAATAGTTGAAGGAAAATGTTGACATTAAGAGTGACATTGAATTTTACATTGATGATTGGAGTGGTGAAATTTTTATTTCTCGAGTGTTTTTGAATTCTCGGAAATTTAAAGGTTTTAAATCGAGTTCTAATTTAGATTTAACAAATCCGAATCGGAGGAAGATAAAGGGAGAGAACAAATTTGTTCAAATGAGATTCAAGTTATGAGGGGGAAAAGGCCGAATAAGCTTTCTTATTTTTTGGCAAGGAGAAAAGATTTCAAACTCGCTTCATTTTATTTTTTGATGTGAGGAAAAATCAACTTTAACTGTTGAGAATTTTGTTTGCGAGAATGTTGTTGGAAGCCCACAGTCATTTTCTAAATTAAGAGAGGTTGAAGAGTGGGAAACGATATTGGAGGCGGTAGAAGAGAAGAGTGTTGAGAAAGAGGAAAAAATTGAAGTTTATTTTTGGAGGACAAGTCGTTCCGTATGAAGAGCCGGTTGGACGCTTGACGTATATTAGGGAATGAACGATGATGTCGGATATTCAGGCGGCCGTGTTGGTCGTAGTCAGATTTTGTCGGTCATTGAGTTATTAAAATTTGTTTACGCGGATCTTTCGGTACCTTATGGTACCATGTGGATGTGACTATGGTTTCAGTTGACGAAAAAAAATATGTTAGGAAGTGCTAATTCTGATGGAGGTTGTGACGCGGAGTTATTTGACGTGAATTTGCGGCGTGGACTTTTCATTTATTTTGATTTCGAAATTTCACCGCCCTGGTACGTGTTTTTTGGAGCGGCATTTTGTTTTCTTTTGAGATTCTAAGAACAAATGGAGAAGCGCCAAGTGGCGTATGCGTGAATTTTGACGAGTGAAGTTACGGAAGAATTTTGAATGGTGATTGAAGGAAAAAAATCGCAATCAAGTTGTAACGTTTCAGAGGAGGCTACGACATTTGGAGTTGATTGAAGTTTGCAAGGATTTTGTCGGAGGATTATTCGATTTGGCGTTTTTTGGAAAAATCGCGAGGAGATATAACTGTTTCTTATGTTGGACACTTGATGCTTTGTTTCGTACATTAATCTGGTGTTTTAATTTGTTGTTTAAGTATACTTCATGATGCTTTACGGAGGGGAAGTTTTAAGTTGTGATTGGTTTAATCATTACAAGTTTGAGAGGGGGATTATTAGACTCAAATTTATAATTGGCTGTAGCGTGTTTGTCGCGTGGTCGTCTAGTTTGTCTTTTGTTGTTTTGTGTAAGTTCGTTTATGTTATTTTGGAGTTGAAGTGGTGGTTTGACAATTCCCACATTGAGAAGGGGATTGTTAAGTTTTACATTGTGGGATTTGTGTTAACGTCGGTTGGCAGCTTAGCAACCATTGTACGCTTAGTTTAAGTATTGATTTTAAGTGTCAGAGTTATTTGTGTCTTGTCTTATTTGAAGTGTATGTATGGAGGGTCCCGGTCACTGTACGGTTTTGTGTCATAATGATCGTAGTAATATTTGTTCTGATTTGAGGAGTAGATTTGTTTCTGGGTTGCGGCGTACATTTGTACAGCCGATTTTGTTTCACTTTGTCGAGGAGTTTTCCGGTTGACGTTTATGTACGTTCTTTTGAGCGTGTACTGACAGCACCAAAAGAAGTATATGAAATGGGAAAGAAATTAGTAGGCATGGAGTAAGAGGGGGCTTTGAGTGTCTCAGTAAGAGGGGGAATGTTAGGATTTTGTACTGAGAACTCATTTAGCAACGAGACATTCTCGTAGCTAAAGTAGCGACGACCAGCGACGAAATAGTCTCATCGCTAGATATTTGAAGTGACGTAGAAGTTAGCGACGAAGTAGTTTCGTCGCTGGATATTTGAAGTGACGTAGAAATTGTTTGTTCGTTTCGTTTCACGCGAGTTCTAGTTGTACTATTGAAGTGACGTGGAAAATGTTTGGTCATTTCAGTTCACGTAAGTTCTAGTTGTACCGTGTGGTTCAAGTCGGTTCGTGGTTGACTTGTGTAGTTGTACCGTGTAGTTCAAGTCGGTTCGCAGTTGTCGGTCGGATGTTTTCACCACGTTAACTCTTACGCGTTTCTAATCGTGTACCGTGGTATTGTTACGTGACGTTTGAAGGAGTATATTGAGGCGTAGTGAGAGAGAGGTTTTTATCAATTTGGCGAGAGTTGATCCTCCTTGTAGGTTATGGTCGAGTTCCTTTGTTATCTGTGAATTTCTGATGTCTGAAATTTGTGAATGCTTCCGCTGGTGAATAATTGATTTACATGATCCTGTTATAACAGTAAGTTCGGTAAGTTACACATACATGGGGCCGTACTCATAGATTCTGTGTACCCGCATAATGTACGGAGAATCGCCGCAAATTTTGCGTAAAGTCAAAGCGTAGATGCCAGCTAAGCATGTCGCTTAAAAAATTAAAAAGGTACTTATTGTACTTTTACGGACACCTCTCAATTATTGGTGTTTTTATGCTATGCCGAAAAAACGACCATCGGAGTCGCGGAGCATTTTTCGGTGGTTTTGTCAACAGTCAAAATTACGCCACGTAGACAAAAAGATTGCGTTTAGAATCTTTGTCGGCACGTCGGCTATGTTGTCGGTGATAGCCGCGAACGTCTTTTGAACGTTTTGTGCTTTCCGTACAATTTTTCGCGATGGGAAAAGTACAGTACAGTACATACGCAAATGCTTTCCACGACAGCCAATCAGATTAGAGCTTGAATTGGAAGTGCCAAACATGTCACTATAAAAGACTGTCGGAATATCGACAAATAGTATCAGTAATCTCTTTTTTTTTTCCTCTCCTCTCCCTTCCCCTCGCCTCGCTTCTCTCCCCTCTCTCATCCACCATGTCCCCTTCTCTCTCCCTCTCTTTCTCCCTCCTCACTCTTTCTCACCTTTTCTTCTCCTCTCTCCTTTCTTTTCCCTCCCTCTCTCTCCATAACCCCCTTCCTAACTCCTCCCTCTCCCCCCTCCCCGTATTCGACCAAAGCCTGACACGTGTCCTGCCCTTGGGCAACGTCATGGGGTCCGTTTGCATGGGGTATGGTGACGTCATCCACTTTTTGGGCATTCCGTACGCCCAGCCTCCCTTGGGCGACCTCAGATTCCGGCCCCCTCAGCCGTACAGAATTCCGTACGACTCTCCGGCGTATTTTGCGGTGACTCCCGCCAAATATTGCAGTTACGTTTGTCTCGACGGGACGTCGATCACCATTAATACCGATTTAGCTTCTGAGGTACATAATTATTATTATTATTATTATACTATTATTGTTATTGTGATTGTTATTGTTATTGTTATTGTTATTATTATTATTATTGTTATTGCTATCAAAATTTGTTATTGTTATTGTTATTATTGGTGCAAGTATTATTACTATTGATGTCTTTTTCACTTCGAGTATTTGGACTTTTTGGGATAATTGGGGTCATCGAGATTTTGGTTTTCTATTTTTCCCTTGATTTTTTTGTTTGACATTTTTTTTTTTTTTACTTTTCGAAATGGTAAAAAATTGCCACGTGGCTCCAAGATCGCCTCTCTATTTACGCTCCTTTTAACCTTGTCTCATCTGCCAATTTTTTAAATTTGTTTATTTGAAATTGGCTCTGCGCTGTACATTTTTTTTTTGATTTGCCACGTGGCTCCAGGATTGCCTCTACTTAAACGTGTGGGCCCCTAAAGTCCTCCCATCCACACTACTTCCTGTGCGGGCCTATATCCACGGCGGCCACGACAAGTGCTCGTCGATGGATCCTCACAGCGACGGATGTGCGGCGGTGGCGAAAACGAATTCCGTACAGGTCAATTTCGAGGTGCGGTATTGTACGGATAAAGTGTACTTAGTGTCCCGATTGAGTGCGGATAGAGTGTACGATGAGAATTGACGAATTGTGTAGCAAATCCACAGAGCGCGCCGAATTGTGTGGCGGCGGCAAAATAGGAAATTCGTACAAGTCAATTTGGATGTACTGTACGGACAAGATCAATTTTGTGCTAATGTACTGAGTGCGGATTGTGTGTACGGTACGGATGTGTCGTGAATTCTGATTTTTGTTACGGGAATTGCAATGTGGACACCCGGAAAAGAATTCCAGTAAATTGTACACTTCTTAGGACCCCAAATTGAGTTTGGGGTGTGTGCACACAAAGCCGTCAAGAATTTGCGACTGCCGGCAAGAGCATTTGGTTTTGGTTCCATTCTCAAATCTGATTAGTTGGAATTGAAATTGCTTTGGATGTTGTTGGGGGGAAGGAGGGAGGGAGGAGGGGAGAGGGAAAGGGAGAGGGAAATGGAAAGGAAGGGGGAGTGGGAGAGAGAGAGGGAGAGGGAAACTGAGAGGGTGAGTTTAACAAAAAAACCGGTAAAAAAAATGGTGCAGTTTCGGAGGGGTCCAATGGGGTATTTGGCGCATCAGGCCACATGGGATGAATCTAACACAACCGGAAATTGGGGTTAGTTCTCACACCAAAAATTGTTGTTGTTGTTGTTGTTGTTCTTGTTCGCGTTATTGTTAATGCTTTTGTTATCTTGCCATTATCGTTTTTGTTATGGGTATCGTTACGATTATGGTTAGTGTTATCGCTATGGTTATTGGTATTGTTATGATTATGGTTATCGTTGTCGTTATGGTAATTGTAATTGGTTCTGTTATTATTGTTGTTATTGCTATGGGTATGGTCATCGTTGTTGATGTCCTTGTATGGTGTTATTTTTCTCCTTCCCGTTCTTCAGCATTGCCTACTCCCTGTTCACGTGCTTGTGCTCTTTGCTTTTCGCACTTGATCTTGTTGTTGTGTTAAAATATCCTTTTTATTTCTGTTTCTTTTCTTTTTTGTCACGTGCTTGTGCTTGTGTTATTTGCTCTTTGCTCTTGTTTTTGTTCTTGTTCTTGTATTATATTTTTTTTCTTTTTATTTTGGTCTCTCTTTTATCGTGTGTGTTTATTTTCAGCTTTAATGGACCAGCAAATGGCGCTAAAATGGATTCAAGAAAATATCAAAGCTTTCGGGGGAGACCCCGAAAAAGTACTTCTTTTCGGAAACTCGGCGGGTAAATGTTTTCAAATATGAACCATAAAACATAATAAACAAACATGTGGTTTTTAGGTGGCTTTTATAGGTATTTCAGAGAAATTCGCTGAATTCGAGTGAAATGTTTAACTCATAATGACATTTCATCGTAAAATTTTTGATTTATGATAAATTTTATTTTTAAAAGATCGATGTTCATTCCTTTGGAAAATTCCTCCAAAAACAGTAAAAGATCCCAGTTTACAATTTTCGATCCATTATTTTCCAAACTCAGAAGTTAATTAAATTGAAATTTCTTTGTAAAACTTCGAAAAACAAAAAAAAGCTTACAAAACTCATACTAAAACTTATGTTCCAGTAGCATATTTGTAAGGTTATTTCTTCGCTAATTATTCACTCGTGTCCCCCCCTTTTTTTAAGGGTTAATCTATTGCATTTAAAAAATATTGTGTTTAAAAGAAAAAATATTGTACTTTAAATACGACAGGTGCTCAAGGTGTGGAAATGAACCTTGTGTCTCCAACATCTACCGGATTATTTCATTCCGCGATCAGTGAGAGCCCCCCCTGTGTGGATCTGCCCACTTTAGATCAGGTACTCTTTCTCTCTCTCTCCCTCTCTCTCCCTCTCTCTCTCCCTCTCTCTCCCTCTCTCTCTCTCTCTCTCTCTCTCTCTCTCTCTCTCTCTCTCTCTCTCTCTCTCTCTCTCTCTCTCTCTCTCTCTCTCTCTCTCTCTCTCTCGTAAATCCACTCTTTCTCTCCTCCTCCTTCTCCCTCTCCTTCTCCCTCTCCTTCTCCTTCTCCCTCACCCTCACCCTCTTCCTCTCCTTCTTTTCACGTCTTTTATTTTTTCCTTCGTCATTTTTTTTTTTTTGCAGTCGTATGACTTGACGGAATTTTTTTTGCCATTAGTGAACTGTGACGGAAACGGAAGTCCCGAAACGGAGCTGAAATGCCTCCGTTCCGTTCCGTGGAAAACTCTGTACAATCTCACGACAACTCTTTATAAGGAATTTAGCCCCGTGTTCTTTTCGAGATCGGTTTCAAACTTTCGATTATGTCGTCGACAGAGTCACGATTCCTTTACAACCTCGTGAAGCTTTGAAGCAAGGAAAGTTCAATAAAGGTAAGGAAGGACTTTCTCTCTCTGTGTGTGTGTGCGGGTGTGTCTTTCTCTCTCTCCCTCTTTCTCTCCCCCTCCCTCCCCCTCTCCCAATAAATTATTCTCATTTTAATTTGGTAGTAAAGATGTTGGGATGAATTTTTGTCATTTCGATCGTTGAAGCTGCTTTAATTTCTGTGATTTTAGTTTGATTTTTAGTTTTTTTTTTTATTTTGTTTTTGCTTATTTTGGTTTTCCATGTCTGTCTTTTTCCCCTCTTTTTTTTTGTGTTTTTCGTTTGTTTTTCCTTTTTTTCTTTTCTTCAAATTCCGTAGTTAATGTTATTTTCCTATGTGTCAGTTTTCCTGATTTTTGTTTTTGTTTTGTATTTCTCCCTTGTTTTTGTTAATGTTGTCATTTTATTCCATTTTACTTGATTTCATTTTTCTTTAATTTTTTTTCAAGTTCCTTCTTGTTCGATTTTTTTTAAATTTGATTCGGTTCAATTTAATTTCATATGATTTAATTTGATTCGATTTGTTTTTTTAACTATACTTTGTTTTCAGTTCCGTACATGGTGGGAACCACGGTCGACGAGGAAATGGTTTCTTTGAATGTACATTTTGGAGTTGAAAACGTGACATTTGTCACAATTTAGAAGGTTTGGAGGAACTATATTCCGGAGTCGATCCATCTTACATCCTCGATGTCTATCCCAAATCTTTGTTTGCAAGTAAATTTTTTCTCCCTCTCCCTCTCCCTCTCCCTCTCCCTCTCTCTCTCCCTCTCCCTCTCCCTCTCTCACTCTCTCTCCTTTCTCGGCTTCCTACTGTTTTGGAGTACATTTTTTCTCCTTCCCTGTCCTTGCTCAACTTCCTATAGGTTCTAAGGATATTCTCTGTCAACCCTAAATTTCTTTCCCTCTCCCTCTCTTTTCCCAACTTCCCATTGTTTTCTTCAGCTATTCTCTCCCCCTCCCTCTCCTTCCCCAATATCCTGTCGTTTTTGAGTAGCTTTTCTCTCTCCCTCTCTCCCGCTTTCACCAACTTTCTATTGTTTATGAGTATATTTTCTCTCAACTATCCATAGACCCCTCTCTCCCACCTCCCTCCGTCTCCTCCTTTCCCTCTCTCTACCTCCTTCTGTTCCTATATATATCTCAAAATTCTTTGCGAGTAAATTTTTTCTCCTTCTCCCTTTCCCTTTACCCCTCAGATTTTCCAGATCCCTCCCTCCCTCCCTCTCTCTTTTCGATTCGGCTCTCACTCCCTGTCTCTACCCTCTTCCTCCTCTCCCTCCCTCCCTCCCTCCAGGTGACCCTGAGCCTTCTCTCACCCGATTGTCCCAAATTGTGACCGACATTTCCTTCGGTTGTCCTATCTACAATCGCCAGCTGGCTCGTACGGAATCTTCAGACAGTGCCACGCTCGTACGGAATCTTCAGACAGTGCCACGTGGCAGTACCGCTGGGGAGCCACTCCCTCGTGTCCCCCGGAGTGGACGTACTTGCGTGCACACCACGCGTGCGAGCTGTACTTTGTTTTTGGACTTATGCCGATCGGGGAATTTACGACGGGGCTTTGTACTTTTACGGAGGTTAGTTTTTTGGACGTCGACGGCCGTTTCTCGACGTCTGTTTTTCGACGTCCGTGTTTTAACGTTTTTACTTCGCGGCCGTTTTTTGACTTACGTTTTTTAGAGGCCACTTCCTGACTTTTTCTGGCGGCCGTAGTTTGGCTTTTATTTTTGACGGTTGTTTTCTGACGGCCGTATTCTTGGTTTGAGGTTTTGACCGTTCGGTTGATTTAAAGACCGGGTTGGGAACTTGTACGGCGGTTGAGGTTCTTTATTTTCATTTAAATTTATTTATCTATTTGTTTGTTTATCTATATTAAAGAACATAAAAAAAAAAATAGGCTAGGTTGTCCCCACCGTGATTAGCCTTAGGATTTACAAATGTTTATGCGGAATAATAAATACATAATACTATTTAGTCCGTTAATGTGATATCACAACATATAATATTCATAGTATGTTTAATGCGACATCATAATGTTTAATATTGATGTGGCGCAAGATGAGACGTGGCAGATTGTAGTCCATTCCTTTAAATAGTGTTGTTAACACTATTTTGTGATCTTCCGGCCGAAAAAAAGTCACGACCGAATTAGTGCTATCAACTATATTAACGGTAGGCAGTGTACGGATTTGCTCCTCATTTTTGTGCAGTTTTTAGTTAAGTTGACATCTCTCGAGTATTACTTCATATATACAAAAATGTACATTTTTTCCTCGGAAAGTTTATTTCATTCATTTCTTCTTTTAGCAGTCTCTTTTCAATTCATAAATCCTTCAATATCTCTCTTTTAGCGTTAAATTTTTTGGAGGAGCCAAAATCCGAAAACCAAGATTAGTATGGATCCACTAAGGCCATTGTCCCATCTTGATGACTTGAATGACGTCTAGTTTTTGTTTTTTTGTTTCGTTTTGTTTTGTTTTTCAGGAAGAAGTAAAACTTGCTGGTGTAGTTTTGAATGCATGGACAGCGATGTCCGTCGAGGGTAAACCAAAATGGGAAAACGGACGCCGTTAATCAAAGAACAATATTTCTAGACACAAATGTAAAAGAAGTTGTCGATACAAAGAATATGACGATCCGTTGCGAGAGACATTCAATATGCGCAAATTTGGCTGCAACAATTCGAATGGAACTCAAAATGATAATTAGGATTTCTTTGTCCTTTTCCTATTTTTTTTTTCGAGGCAAGATGCTTTATTTTTCAGCGTAAAAATTGGAACCTTCCAGTTTGTGAAACTTTTGGAGTTTTGTACATTTGCATGTTTCTTGCGCAATTTTGCGATTTGGGTGCCGTACAATTTTGATAAACTCCTAATTTAAGCGACATTTTTTTTGGGTTTTGATTAAGTTATACTCTCTATACCGTAATTTTAAATACAATATGTGTTTTGTTTAGGGAGAATATGTATATTTTTTAACACGAACTTCACGGCAAATACAAGCAACTTTAAGGCAAAGTTGGGGCGAATTAGGGAAAATATAAATGCAAAACTTCTTGTTAAAATTTGAACAATTTAGCCCTTTTAGCGCATGTCTATGGGAGTTATACTAAGTTTATCTCAAAATAAAAGAAAAATAATAATAATAATGGAAATGAATGTTCTTTAACCGGTGTTTGTGTTAGAAAAAAATACTCTCTTTTAGTGATTTTCTACTTAGCATCTCTTTTGTTTGTTTTTTTTTTTTTTTTTTTTCCTTTGTTACTTCGTTAGGTTAAATTGGCCCAATAGGTGGATCATAATGTCGCTATGATGTTTTTATAGAATGTTTTGATATCATAATTGGTATAGGTGACTTTGTATAGAGTTTTGAAATTCAATTTAAAGGAGCAACCAAAACTGTGTGTGCGCATGGGACCGCAAACGTTGGCGTGAATGAGAGTACGTGTTTTCGTGATAATGGTAGTACTAATACGGAAAGATTGACGTGGCATTTTGCTTTGAATGCACCCATGAAAAAAATCCAATTTTTTGTTAGAAAAAGAGTTGATTCTGGTTACAAGATTTGGAAAAAACAAATTGCGCTATTTAAATTCCCATAGTGTAAATGGTAAAGGGAAAAATCGTCTAAACAAGCATTTAAAGCATAATGGAGGCTAACACTTGATAAAAAGATTTTTAAGATGGTAGGGTTGTAAAAAAATCTGCGATTTTTCAAGTTTTGGTTGTTTTGGTCGCCGTGCATCTGCAGCATTAATGACTGGTGGTTTAGATGCGCCAGTGAAAAAATACCAAATTTTCTCTTACTGAAAATGATGCATGGCAAAAAATGACCAATCATAGAAATTTGAACCATCGAACTTCTGAATATTATTGGAAGTTGCGTGGTTTGACCCATAACCTATGAGAGTAGTATTATTGGACGCCATCATAAAAGACAGAGAGAGTCAAAACATTTGGAATTGTGTGATCGAGATTGATAATTTCATTATGAAACGAGATCCTTTAATAAAAAGTGACAAAATAAAAAGTGACAAAATGTTAATTACTGTGGATAGTACTGTACTACGCTACACAAAGTATATTTGGGCGGCTACACAAACCAAATCTAATAGTCAAAGTTTGACCAACGAAAGAAAAAAAAAGAGAAACACCAAATGTACAAGCACTTGAATAAGTGGAGTATGGACATATTAACTTAGGACAAGAGAGACTACAGTGGACAAAACACTAACTAGTGAAATACGGTAAAGTAAACTTAGGGCAAAATAAGTGAAAGTGGACGTACTTATTCAAAAGAGAAATCCCTAGCGTGAAATTACCCTTAAACCCCCCCCTCAATCAAAAACTACAAGGAGTATTTAGAAGGAAAAAGGGTAATGGAAGAACTAGGAGGAAAGAGGGGGACGAAGGACGGAGGAGAAACAATGCTGCTCAAAATGAGGGCGATGAAGAGCCTAAGTGAGAAAATCAACAACTTCATCTGTAGATTTCACATAGAGAAATTGAAGGGTGCCACCCTCAACACGCTTCGAGAATAATGGTATTAGATGTCAATGTGCTTGGTGCGCTTCTGGTGAACTAGATTCTTGATCAAAGCGAGGGCGCCTTGAGAGTCAAAGTAGATAGGAGCGCGACGAAAGGGAGAAAAACCAAGATTGGCGAGAAGGGATCAGAGCCAAACAGCTTCATGGGCGGCATGGCATACACCCATACACCCATGTATTCGACCTCAGTACTGGAGCAAGATGTAGTAGGTTGCTTCCTGCAAGACCAAGAAATGCACCCATTTCTCAATAAAAAACACGAGGCAGTAGTAGAACAGCGGGATAGCTTATCTTGGGCCCAATCGGAGTCAACAAAGCCGAGGAGGGCAGTAGAATCAGAGGAGGAGTAAGTTAGGCATATGAATTAAGTGCCTTGAAGATACCTAAATATCTGTTTAGAAGTTGCAAGATGATCGGGAGAAGGTCGCTAAAGAAATTAACTAAGTTTCGTAACTGCGGTAGCAATATCTGGCCGAGTTATTTGCATGGCATATATAAGAGCACGGTCCATAAAGTGATAAGTAGCATGAAGGGGAGGGGAGAGGTGGGTGTCGGTGGAGGTGACAAGAGAGGAATGGTATCAAAGAGGGTGGAGATAGAAGAGTAATCAGACATGCTAAAACGGTCGAGGAGATCAGAGATGATTGTTTCATGAGAAAGGCAAAGAGTCTTAGTGGAGAGATTACAGAGGACTTGGAATCCAAGGTAGTAGGTAAGTTCACACATGTCGATCATGTCAAAATGACGCTGAAGAGGGAGTTTGACAGTGGAGATTAAGGAAGCATTTGAACCATGGGAATATATGCTAAAGTCACCATCAATATGAGTGAAACCTTCTTTCTTCATGGTGGCATCAATAGTATAGTTCCAAATGCGAGGCTACTATCTCAAACAATAGATTGCTTTGATTCCATTTTGCGATTTTTGTAGTTTTGGTTGTTTTGGCTATTGCGTCATCAATAACATTAATGACTGGCGGTTTAGATGCGCCAGTGAAAAGATCCCAAACTTTCTCTAGTTTAAAAAGATGCATGGCAAAAAATGACCAATTGTAGAAATATGAACCAACGAACTTCCAGATATCGTTGGAAGTGTGTGGTTTGGCTCATAACCTATAGGACTAGGATTATTGGACGCCATAATAAAAGACAAAAAGTATAAAAGCATTTGGGAATTTTATGATCGAGTGACAATTTCATTATGGAACGAGATCCTTTTATACAAAGTATCACAATGCTGATTATCGTGGATAGTGATGAACTACGCTACATAAAATAGATTTGGGCGGCTACACAAAGACCAAATCTATTAGTCAAAGTTTGACCAACGAAAGAAAAAGAAAGAAAAGACTAAACGTGGAATCAAGAGATTTCACTTGAATAAATGGACTACGGACATGTTGACATAGGACAAAGACTAAAGTGGACAAAGCACTAACTAGTGGAACACGGTCAAGCACACTTAGGAAAAAAAAAGCTAAAGTGGACGTACTTATCCAAGAGAGAAATCCATAGCGTGAAATTCCCCTTAACAGGTAATATGATCGCTAAACCTTATGCTTTTTGGCTGCTGGTTTTATATCTTTTTTGGCAGATAAAGGGCTTCCCTGAGCTCGCAGAAAATGCAAAAAGTCTTCCGGCTTCACTCAATCTCTTGCTTATTATTTTCCCCTCTTGAAATTCCGAGACTTGAACCGACGGAGTTGTTGACATCTCGTGTAATCTCCTCGGCGGCTCCTCAAAAATCTGGTGCCAAATTTTGTTGTGTCGATGTTTGTAGTTGTCAGGCTTCAGTTTCTAGGGTAGTTTGTAGTGTTTCAACGGTTTCGTTTTTGTTGTACTTGTTTTTATGATTTTGTTTTTTTGGGCTTTTAAACACCCCATTTCTATGTTTTAGTCCTTTAGGATTTTGGTCTTTTACCTTCTTTGGTCATCAATTATTTTGAGTGACAATCATGTTTTGTACTTTGATGGTCTTACCAACGCCTTTTTGGAGTTAAAATCTATTCATTTCATTCTCAAACATTGGAACTCTCTGAAAAGTATTACGAGGATCTTCTCTAAAATCCAAAATAGTTATTCTAATTACTGCTTACATGGGCACATACCCTGAGTGGACTATCGTAAAACGCGAAAACGTGTAACAAAACTCAAATACAGCGAAAGTATCAAGTTGACTTTTATGGTACTATGGCAAAAGCAATTTTTTCGTACTGTAAAAGATTTTTCTTTTGGGGATTTAATTTTGGATTTAAACCATAGTTTTAAAGTAGGTGAAAGTAGGCCCATACAATATGCCTATTGTACGCAAAACATACAATATGACCTTAAGACCCATATTGTATTGGTCACAAAATGAAAAAAAAAAGTAATAGGGTTGAGTTGCACATCGATCGATAGAGAATTAAACGTCATGTCTAAATTTTGAAAAACATTCGAACAAAAAAATATTTTTCTGTGAGTTTTGAGGTATTTTTTATTTAAACCGTCAGATTCGGACGATCGGACGGTTTTTGATCAAAGTAGCGATCTAAGAAGGTCACATGAAAAGCCCATAACACAACTTACGATAGGACTATCGTCAGATTCGGACGATCGGACGGTCACTGATCAAAGTAGCGATCTAAGAAGATCACATGGAAAGCCTGTAGCACAACTTACGCTAAAGGCGGCCTACAAAAGGCCTACAAAAAAACGCCTACTTTTGAACTATGATGTAAACGACATTAAATCCCCGATGCTTTAACACATGGTAATGTCTCCATTCCGTACAAATATGGTCGTTGGACAGCGCTATAGGGCGTTATAATGTACGACAAGAAGATCATCGAGAAAGTCAAAATGACCTCATAAGGACCCCATGACGTGACCTCACTTAGTAACGGCCCAATCAGAAAGCACCGATACACGATTTGGATGATTCGTACATTTTGTTTCCAGAAGATTTTTGTTTTTTTTGGCAGTACCCACCTCCAATTAGCACATGTTGCCGAAAGTGAATCAAAGACTGTCATGCTACACGGCAACTAAATTTTGTCTTTTTTGCGGGTATGACGACTGTTTTGACGATAAAGACAAATATTTTTCATTGACTCGTTTGTGACAAGCCATGTCGGACATCATTCTGTTCGTACATATGGTGAAACTCCAACACCTTTTAAGGTTCCATCGGCGAAAGTCAAACAGAGACAAAGAACGCGCCCAAATATTAGCTCTTCACACGTGTCAACATCTAAGGTTCACACGTGTCACCATCTGGTTTTGCTTAAGTGTCCAGGTGCGAACCGATGAATAAAAAGTACAAAGCGTACTCCAACGGCACACGTACTCTCGAGATGCCAGCTGTATATGTCACGTAGTACAGATTAGAATCTGACACGTCAGACTAGATCGTAAATTTGTCGTGACATTGCGTCGTGGAAGGAAAGGAATCGTTCTCTGCATATGATTGGACCAAAAATGGGAGGAAAACGTCACCTCCAGTAACGCTGCCTCTGAGGAGAATCTTTCCACGTCCGCGGGATTCTCTCCGATTCAGTGCGAATTTCGTGTTTTTTTCCGTACGCTCTTCATCATGTCGCACGAAATTTACCCTCAAAAGTGAAAGAAAGTGACTGCAGACACACCTTAGGTTTTCTTTTGATGGATATAAACGTTTTAGCAAAGTTTAAACGTTTTGCTGATCAGCGTTTAAACTTTAAACCTGCACTGTTCCCAGCCTGGGCATTGGCGTCGTATTGTGAGTACCTGGCTGGTTTTTCCGTACTTACACTTTCCGTACTAACTCTTTCCGTACTTACTCTTTCCGTACTTTCTTCTACAAAAGGCGGAAAAGGCCACAAGTGATCGTCACTAAAAATGTTGGCCCACGTAATGCCAGCGGGCATTTCTGATAAGTACGCATGGTGGTAGTTGATAATGAAAAAATTAGAGTAAAAACAAAAAACAATTAGGTAATGAACTCTACACGCATCGTTATTAGTTCTTGACGCAGTTTGGAGTTCTTAAATTTTGATTTTTTCCTCAAATGGGATATATGATTTTAATTTTTCTGGCGTTAAATAAGGTACCATTTTGTGTAAGGCCAGTGTAATATCTAAATAGTGTGGTGTACGGTCGATGTCAACCGTACATAAATGTACTTTTTCAAGTGAAAATTTTACAAAAAATGAGTTAAATCAGACGCGCACGCATAGGATCGTGCGCTAGAAAAACGGGATTGTTCTGACACGTAAATTAGTCTTACATGTACGAATATTTATATTTCACGACAGCGTACGATTTTTAATATTTTTTACGGATACATTTATTAATGTATACAATCGTACAACGAATATTCCATTTTTGCTGTTCCCAAATTAGCATAAACGCCGAAATTAGAATACACCTTTTTTTTTTATAAAAAAATTTCTTAATTAGCGTCAACGACGGTATATTTACTTACACACTATTTAAACTTTGACACTAATAACGATGCGCGGTGTAGTTTATGTGATATAACTTTTTCACAGAGGAAGTTTACTG
>JBBHKE010000385.1:124728-148292 GCA_037447655.1 Zygnema cylindricum | reverse complement strand
ACGGCCATTTAAAATATATAAAGTTGTGAACACAGCACGCGGTACGAATGTTGTAATGTTTAGATGTTATACAACTAATTAACATAAAACAATAAACTTGAGTATACTGTTTATACTACAATATAAACTCGTGAAACTTGTGAATATTGCATACAATAGAAAATTGGGAATATTCGAGCATGATTATTGCTTTGTCGAAAAAAATGAAATCAAAAGGAAAAACAACCTTTTAACATATAAAATTGCAAATTTAACAACAGTTAGATTTTAAAGTTGTAATATATACAAAATAACAATTAGATATAACTGTTAATTAGGTAATAGTTTGTTATAGTGTAATAATTAACATAGTATAGCAGTTAGATATAATTGTTATAATTAATAAATTATAACAGCTAGATACAGTTGTTTGTTAAGGGACATTTAGCGTCAGTTCACTTCTGACACATCTGTACCTTTTTCATTATATGTGTCGGTGGTCTTGTCGTACTTTATATTATGTCGGTCAAGTCTTGCCGTACTTTTGGTCCTGTCTATACTTTTCTTACATACGTCAGTCTAGTCTTTTTACGTACAAATTCCTTTGACCGTCGATCTAGTCCTTTGACCGTCGGTCCAGTCCTTTGACCGTCCGTCCAGTCTTTCATTTGACTTACATACATTTATTAGAATCTAGACTAGGTTTCTTTTGTTACAGCGTACCGTAGAACGTTTATACTCCACAGTAATTAGCACGGTATATTTTGTATATAAGTGACTCTTCTCACTTAATGAAATCATCCCAAAATACAAATCAATTCCTCTCTCAATGTATTGATCTTTCTCTTGTGTACAATTTCATGGCTTCCGCCAATCCACCTCTAATAGGTTATGGGCCTAGCCATGCCACTTCTAATGGTATCCAAAAGTTTGATGGCCAAAAATTCTATGATTGGTCATTTTCAGCCATGCATTTTTTCAAACACGAGAAGATTTTGGACCATTTTATAGGAATTTCAAAACCTCTATCCTTTCCTCTATTGATACACCAGCAGAAAAAGCTACAAAAGAATTGGCAATAGCTACATGGAAACAAAAGGATGAGGATGCGCATGTTCGTCTAGTAATGTCACTTACTACCGAGCGCACCTGTCTTATTCGCGGCGCCTCCTCTTCCGCCGAGGCTTGGAGTCCTCTTCAAGCAGCTTACATTCAAACCTTATGGGCCGCTCGCCGAATTCAAAAACGAGCGTTTTTTAACTCTATAAAAATGCCGTCGGAATCTATGCACGATTTGATTAGCACAGTCAAATTGTCGGCCGGAAAATGCACCATGATAGGCGTGCATCTTTTTCGACGAGGACCTCTCTTCAACCCTTTTGGGAGGACTCCCTGAAACCTTTTCCCCTTTCATTTCCTCGTTTGACAACCTAGACCAATCCATTCCCTTTCACTCCCCTTGTAGCAAACTTTTGCATGAAGAGACAAAGCTTCTCTTTTTTTCTGTTTCAAATCTCTCTCATGCAAATGCCTTTATTGTCAAAATTCAGAAGACTAACTTTGGGGGGGTGCAGCGTTTGTTTTGCGCATACTGCAAAACAAAAGGACATTCCGTTGAAGACTGTCAAAAATTGGCGAGGCGGAAAGCAGCCGAGGCTTCCAATCCCCCTAAATCTGGAGGGAATGCCAACGCTGCCCATGTCAACCCACCAGTTCTTCCCGCCCCCCCACTCCCTCCACACATTTCTTTTCCTCCAAATTTTCCTTATCCTCACCATTATTCCCCTTCTCCATCCCTTCCACAATCTTCTAAAGCCGCAGCGCACTATGCCTCTTCAAACCCCGTTAACCTCCCTTGGTCAACCGCTTTCTCCACACATTTTCCCTCTAATTATCCCACTCCAGTAGCTTCCCCTTTTGTCCTCCCTCCCTCACCAAAATTTGGATATGGCAATGTTGCCCATCATATCCCAAATTTTGTCACTCCGGATACTCAATTTCCACAAGGGTATGCTTTTCTATCTCAAACCCCTGTCGATTGACTAATAGATAGTAGTGCTAGTCACCACCTTTCACCACGATCTGATTGGTTCACTCACCTTTCTCCTTTATCATCTCCTACGCAGATTCGTCTAGGCGACGACTGCATTCTGTTGGATACTCATTCTGGCAACGTCAACGTCCCTAATGTGTCTATTCACCTTCGGAACGTACACTTTGTTCTTGGTCAAACGGTACCACTTGAACTTACGTGAACCGAAACTACCAAGCAATTTCCACGTCACTTCTATAGTACTATTCAAACATACGTGAAACGAAATGAACATTTGATTTCTACGTCACTTCAAATATCCAGCGACGAAACTTCTTCGTCGCTGGTACTTCAAATATCTAGGGACGAAACTACTTCGTCGCTGGTCGTCGCTACTTCAGCTACGAGAATCACTCGTCGCTAAAAGAGTTCTCAGTACCATATCCTAACACATGTTACATGTGAATTGTCCAACTTGGAGATTCTTGCAGCCAAGCAACCCAATGCCACCACACTGTCCCGGTAACCTCTGCCTATCTGGGCCCATCTACACTCTGAGCAGACACTTTTGCCTAACATAATTAACTCAATTAGCTGTTTTTTTGCTATAAATTAGACAATGTACAGAATTGATGTTAACTCGTTACACATAAAAAATTCACAGCGTTTAAAGGAACTCACAAATTTACTTTAGCCCAATGTTGTCATAAAATGCAGAAATTCACACGATGCTCAGAGACTACTTAATTTAAAGTATAAGAATTGATTTTATTGCCAAAAATAAGACGGTACGATCATCAAAGTACAAAAACATGATTGTCACTAAAAAGAATTTATGACCAACAAAGGTAAAGCCTAAAAAAAAAGAAATAAGACACTGAAGCTTGAGACTATGCCTAACTAAAGATAAAGAACTACGAATATCGTCTATATTTATTCACAGACGTTCTCCTGTGTAGTTGACCAATGACATAACACTATAGTACAGTACTTTCTGTACCGTATATTGACATACCCCAATAATAGTCCGTTACGATAAAACTTACTATTTACACTAATTTCTAAATGTACAAGTTGACCAACCGTATTATTGTAAATATGTCACCGAAATAATATTTCATTCACGACAAGAATATCCTAGTAAGCGCGATTGCCTGTAGTGAGGATGTGGTCCAGGTAAATAGTCAACGAGTCAGCCAAGCCGTTCGATTAACCCGATCCGGCGGTAAGTGTGTCGGGTTCCCTAACAATTTAACCGTTTAATCCTCTGATTCTTATAGCAGCAGGACTAAATTGATATCTGTCGATCGCCTGACGGTTGTCACAAATAAGGGGATCAAGTTTTCGTTATCCTCGCTGAAGATTCCAAGTGTGTGTTTCATTACTGTTGTACAAAGTGTACGGTCGCTGCGATAGTACAATATATTTTGATATGCTGCTAAATTATATGCAGGCCATACTGAAGTAAAACTCTCAGAAAATACTCAAAAGTTTGCTTCTCTCTCACAGATAGAAGTTATATTTAGCATTATTTTCTGCTAGAAACCAAAATACTTTGGAGCTAACTGTCCCGACAAGGACAAGGGACCAGTGCTTTGACCGGGTTGGCAATGGCTCTAGCTACTGCACTGACACATGCCGTAGCAAAGATAATTGGCCGTGGCAAAGATAACTGAGGTTGAGGACAAAGGTGACGAGGTGGTGGACCCTATTGTGGCTGTGAACGAGGCAATTGCCGTAAGTTCGTGGATGATTGTGGTGGCAAGTTCCATTGTTAAAAGACATTTCGCGTCAATTCAGTCTGTACGTGTCATTACATATGTCGGTCCGGTCTTGGTCTTGGCCGTACGAATCATTACATGCGTCGGTCAAGTCTTTGTCTTATTTTGTACCGGATCATTTCATGTGTCGGTCCGATCTTCCTGCCTTACATACAAGTCTTTTGGGTGACGGTCTCTTTTTGTCCTACGTATGTTTATTGGTTGTATTAATTCTCTTTTGTACTTTAGTTGTTGCTTCGTACTCTTTGTCGTTTGAGTCTACGTCGTTACTTTAGGTCTTAATTACTTCTGTATATTGGCGCCCTTAAGTCAATCCGTTCCAATCTAGCTTATGTTAGAATCTAGTCTACATACATTAGAATCTAGTCACGTAGAATCTTGATTAGGATCCTTTTTGTTACAGCGCACCAAAGAGCGCTTAGACTCTACAGTAATTAGCACTGTGTATTTTGTATATAAGTGAATTTTCTCACTCAATGAAATCATCCCAAATAAAAATCAATTTCTCTCTCCAATGCATTGATCTTTCTCTTGTGTACAATTTCATGGTTTTCGCCAATCCACCTGTAATAGGTTATGGGCCTAGCCATGCCACTTCTAATAGTATCTAGATGTTTGATGGCCAAAACTTCTATGATTGGTCATTTTCAGCCATGCATTTTTTCAAACACGAGAAGATTTGGGACCATTTTACAGGAATTTCAAAACCTCCTATCCTTTCCTCTACTGATACACCAGCAGAAAAAACTTCAAAAGAGTTGGTTATAGCTACATGGAAACAAAAGGATGAGGATGCGCACGCTGGCCAAGTGATTTCACTTACTACCGAGTGCCCTCGTCTTATTCGCGGCGCCTCCTCTTCCGCCGAAGCTTGGAGTCGTCTTCAGGCAACTTCCATTCAAACCGGATGGGGTGCTCGTCGAATTCAAAAACGAGCGTTTTTTAACTCCATGAAAAAGCCGACGGAATCCATGCAAGATTCGATTAGCATAGTCGAATTGTCGGCCGGAAAATGCACCATGATAGGCGTGCATCTTTACGACGAGGACCTCTTTTCTACCCTTTTAGGAGGCCTCCCTAAAACCTTTTCCCCTTTTATTTCCTCGTTCGACAATCTAGACCAATCCATTCCCTTTCACTCCCTTTGTACAAAATTTTTGCATGAAGGACAAAACTTCTTTTTTTTTCTACTCTAAATCTCTCTAATGCAAATGCTTTCATTGCTGAAAATCAGAAAACTAACTCGGGGAGGATGGAGCGTTTGTTTTGTGCTTACTGAAAAACAAAAGGTTATGCCGTTGAAGAATGTCGAAAATTGGGGAGGCAGAAAGCAGCCGAGGCATCGAATCCCCCTAAAATGGAGGAAATGCCAACGTTGCCAATGCCACACCACCAGTTCTTCCCACCCCCCCACTTCCTCCACACCCTTCTTTCCCTCCAAATTATCTTTATCCTGATCTTTTTTCCCCTTCTCCATCCCTCCCACAATCTTCTAACGTCCCAGCATACTATGCCTCTTAAAACACCATTAACCTCCTTTAGTCGACCGCTTTCTCCTCACATTTTCCCTCTAATTATCCCACTCCAGTAGCTACCCCTTTTGTACTCCCTCCCTCACCAGAATTTGGTTATGAAAATATTGCCCATCAATCCCAGAATTTGTCACTCCGGATAATCAATTTCCACAAGGGTATGCTTTTCTATCTCAAACCCTTGACGATTGGCTAATAGATAGTGGTGCTAGTCACCACCTATCACCACGATCCGATTAGTTCACTCACCTTTCTCCTTTATCATCTCCTATGCAGATTCGCTTAGGAGACAACCGCATACTGTTGGCCACTCATTCTGGCAACGTAAACGTCCTTAATGTGTCTATTCACATTCGCAATGTACTATTTGTTCCTGGTCTAGTTAGGAATCTATTTTCTGTTAAAGTCGCCAGTTTTGATGGCTTAAAAGTTGAATTTGATAATGATAGACTAACGTTTCTTGACAGAAAAGACAATACTACTTTAGGTTTTGGTGTAGCACGAGATTCTATGTACGTCCTA
Organism: Zygnema cylindricum; assembly: GCA_037447655.1. Taxonomy (NCBI): domain Eukaryota; kingdom Viridiplantae; phylum Streptophyta; class Zygnematophyceae; order Zygnematales; family Zygnemataceae; genus Zygnema; species Zygnema cylindricum. The sequence goes on along the minus strand of JBBHKE010000385.1, from coordinate 142,446 downwards.
CAATCCTATAGTATTCCAAAAATATTTGCTTTAAATGCAAGCGTCGAAAGTTTTCCATTTTGGCATTTAAGATATGGTCATCTAAATAGCGAAAGTTTGCGTACTTTGCCAAATCTTGTAGGTGGACTAAATTCATTCTCTAACAAATCATTGGATTTTTGTCACGGTTGCGTGCAAGAAAAAATGCCGCTTCACTCATTTCCCAGTAGCACTACCGTCATCATTGAACCATTTGCACTTGTACATACTGGAGTGTGTGGTCTCATGCGCACGCGTAGCTACTGTGGATCTCTTTATTTTGTCACTTTCATTGATCATGCCACTCGTTTTTCACACGTGTATCCAATCTGTCATAAATTTGACGCTTTTGCCCGATTTCAAGAATTTAAGGCATAAATCTGACGCTTTTGCCCGATTTCAAGAATTTAAGGCGTTGGCAGAAAATTTTCACAACAAATGAATCAAGGTCTTGCGCAGTGACAATGGTGGTGAATTTTTGTCTAACCAATTTTTTAAATTTCTCATGCAACATGGAATCTCGCGTCATTTAACAGCTCCTCAGACGCCACAACAAAACAACATTGCAAAAAGGTATAATAGTACATTACACGACATGTCACGCTCCATGCTGTACTTTGCCAATTTGCCTTATGAATTTTGGGTAGAGGCTATCGTTTGCGCAAATTACTTATGCAATTATTGTCCCACTAACGCTTTACCAAAATCTACTCCTATGGAAGCATGGTCTTTTGTCAAACTAGATATACGCCACCTTAGAATCTTTGGTTTTGAAGCGTGGTATAAAATCCTCTTCCAGTCGGACAGCAAATTGGGCGCCTACGCAATTCGTGCCATTTTCGTTGGGTACGCTCCAAATTCCAAAGCGTATCGCATCTCAAGTCCTTCTCAGCATCACGTCATCACCACTAGAGAAGTAACTTTTAACGAAACACCACTTCTCCAAACCTTGTCTCGTACGCTCTTCCCTTCTCCTCTTCCCCCATTATCCAACTTTCCTTCCCTCACCCTCCATGACCCTCTTCCCCCAAACCTTCCCCTTCAATCTTTTTAGCCATCTCAATTCACCTACCTTACACCTTCCCACCCCTCTCCTCTTAATCCTCCCATATTTTTCCTCTCATCATCTTCAAGTCCCCCTCCTCCTCCATCTTCTCCTACCCCTCTTGTTTTCCCGGCTGCTCCCATCACTCATGCTAGCCAATCAGCTGCCCTTCCTCTTCATCATGTCACAATTTCCGAAGATACTACCTCCTCTCTCTCTCTTTCCCAAGATGATCCTCTTTTTGACAATCTTTCTCCCACAATTTTTTCCCACTCACCTCTTCCTGGGCTTTTTGCTCCTCTTGAGCCTTCACTTCTCGAGCCTGAGCCTTCCCCTCCTCCTCACCCCTCTCTTTTACCTCGGCGAAACCTCGCATGCTCTAGAGTTCCCCCCTCTTGGCTTATTATTTCCATAGGCCATGCCTCTCTAGCTTTTGCTTACTCGGCTGGGGCCTCTGCCTCTCTTATTTCAGCCTCTCTCTCTCAAAGCTGCCCTAAAACGTCTTGATATCTCCCTTTGGAAAATCGCCGCTGATGCTGAATTCAATGCATTACTTTCCAACAAAACATGGAATCTTGTTCCCCTTCCCCCTGGAAGAAAGGTAATCGGTTTGAAATGGGTCTTCCACGTAAATAAAAGAGCGGATGGATCCGTGGACAAATACAAAGCTCGCTTGGTGGCGAAGGGCTTTTCCCAAATTGAAGGAATAGATTTCATTGAAACCTTTGCTCCTGTTGCCTGGTTGACATCTATCCCCACTTTACTTGTTTTAGCTGCTGAACACGATTTCCATTTTTCATCTGATGGATGTTAAAAATGTCTTCTTAAATGGGATCTTGTCCGAGGAAGTTTACATGCATCAGCTTGAAGGCTATATTTCCCCTGGATTTGAACATCTGGTTTGCCATCTCATTAAAACAATCTAAGGATTAAAGCAATCCCCGTGTGTATAGAACCATACTATAGATGCCATTATGCAGAAAGAAGGATTTACTCGAATTGAGGCCAATTTTAGCATTTACTCCCGTAGCTCTGGCACCTCTTTGATCATTCTTACCATCTTTGTTGACGATCTCCTTCTTGTTGGTCCTTCCCTCTCTAAAATCTCCACTATCAAATCTCCCTATCAGACCCATTTTGACATGGCCGATCTAGGTGAGCTTACTTATTATTTGGGCATTCAAGTTTCTTGTAACCGCTCGGCTCGCACCCTCTCTCTCTCTCTCATGAGACCTTTATCTCTGATCTTTTGGAACGCTTTGGCATGGCTGAGTGCTCCTACCTTTTCACTCCTTTGGATGCCAATGCCCCTCTCCTCCTTCCACTGACTCCATTCTCTCCCCCTCCCTCCATGCCACTTAGCGCTCGATGGTCGGGGCCCTTAAGTACGCTTAGCAGGCCACCCGCCCTGACATTGCAACAACTGTCACTCAACTCAGTCAATTCCTCCAACGTCCTTCTCTTGATCATCTTGCCGCAGCCAAACATGTATTTCGTTATCTACAGGGCACTAAAACTCTTTGTCTCACATATTCTTTCTTTGGCTCTAGTGCTCTTACGGGTTTTGTTGATTTAGATTGGGCACAAGATGAGCTTTCCCGCCGTTCCACCACTGGCTTGTGCTTCTTTTTGGGCAATGGTCTTATCTCTTAGTCATGCAAAAAATAACCTACCACGGCATGCTCCAGCACTGAGGTGGAATATATGGCCGCTTGTCACGCCGCCAAGGAAGCTGTTTGGCTTCGGACCCTACATTCCAATCTTGGGTTTCCCCCTTCAGCCCCAACTCCTATTTTTTCCGATTCCCAAGGAGCCCTTGCTTTGATCCGCAATCCTGTTCACCACAAACGGACGAAACACATCGACATTTAGTATCACTACTCTCGGGAGCGAGTCGAAGATGGCACTCTCTTGTTTTTTTATGTCAAATCCGCCGACCAAGTGGCCGATTATGGAACCAAGGCTCTTCATCGCCCTCACTTTGAGCACCACCGCCTCTCCTCTGGCATTCGTCTTCCTTTTCCTCCTTGCTAAATTTCTTTTATTTTAATCTCAATCTACTTCCTAGTTTTCTCTTGAGGGGGGATGTTACGGGACATTTAGCGTCATTTTTTTTTTTGTCTTGTCCGTACTTTTCTTACGTCGGTCAAGTCTTGTTGACCGTCTTTTACGGACGTCTCACTTTTGGGCCTGTCCGTACTTCCATACGACGGTCTACTCATTTGTTCCTTTTCATTACATACGTCGGTCTAGTCTTTTTACGTACCAGTCTTTTGACCGTCGGTCCAGTCTTTTAGGCGACGGACTAGTCTTTTGTCCTACATACATTTGTTAAAATCTAGACAAGGATCCCTTGTTATAGCGCTGCGTAGAGCGCTTAGACTCCACAGTAATTAGCATTGTATATTTTATATATAAGTGACTCTTCTCACTTAATGAAATCATCCCAAATACAAATCAATTCCTATCTCAATGCATTGGTCTTTCTCTTGTGTACAATTTCATGGCTTCCGCCAATCCACCTCCAATAAAAACTAGGTTTTGATATGTTGTATGTACGGTGACGACATTTAGTCTACTTTTTTTTCAAGATTATACTTTTTTGTACAATTTTATCGTTTTTGGGCTTAGCAAAATAACTTATGCTGCAGATGTTTAGTGTGATCTATAACATTCAAATTTTAGTCGAATAACATAGCCAACCTTTTTGTTTTATGTTTTCGTACATTGGCATACAACTTCTATTGTGTGTTTTAATTTGTATATATTGGCCATGTCTTTGTCTCTTGTTTCTTGTGACAATCTTCCTCTATCGCTCTCTGTTGCTGCCTCTATCTCTTTATCACTTTTGCTGCCTCTATCTCTTTATCACTTTTTTGTCTTTTGCCTTTCTGTGTCTCTATCTCTCTATTTTGTGTCTCTCCATCATGTATTTCTCTGTCTTGTCTTTCTGACTATCACGTTTCTCTTTGTCTTATCTCTTTGTCTCTTTGTTTTGTCTCACTGTCTTTCTCTGTCTTGTGTCACGTTTCTCTTTGTCTTATCTCTTTGTCTCTTTGTTTTGTCTCATTGTCTTTCTCTGTCTTGTGTCTTTGTCTCTATCTCTCTGTCTTCAGTCTGTATCTGCCTGTCTTCAGTCTGTATCTGCCTCTGTATCCTTGTCTCTTTTATTATGCTCTGTCTTTGTGTTTTTGACTCTCTGTCTCGTCTCTTGTCTCTCTGTCTCTGTATGCGTCTCTTTGTCTCTGTGTCTTCTTTGTCTTGCTGTCGATTCCAAGTTTAACAAGTTATAAATTTCAACTACGGTTGTTCCCAGTTTCAGTTTTCACAATTGTTCCCCGCTACTACTGGACAGTCAATTTCCATTACCATTGGAATTACTTTCCAGGGAAATTACTGTTACTGCTAAGCCACATCTTTCAACAGCATATGTTCTCATTTATAATTTCCATGTTCTCATTTATAATTTCCAGTTAAAAGTTTTCAAAGTTTTCATACCTTTGTCACTTACATATTTCAATTGTTGAGGTGTTTACCTTAATTGCTGAAATAAACTAATTTCCGTGTTTGAGAAATGTTTGATGACTTAAATTTGTCAATTACAGTTGCGGTTCTTGGTAACAACGATCACATGCTTACCATATACTCGGTATAAAATAAAAATGTATTGTTCCATTAACAACAATGCTAAGATTTAAGGATTCAAGTACCATATTAATTTTGATGTGCTCTGTTGTAGTGCTGACTTACAGTAAATAAACAATTAATAGAAACACTGGTTACAGAAATCAACTATAGTGCTCAGCTACGGAATTTGGATGGTTTAAGTGCGGAAATAAACTTTAAAACAACTCCAAAAATGCACCAAGACTAAAAACAAGATACAAGAGATAGGAATATAAACAAGATACAAGAGATAGAGACAGAGAGACACTAGACAAAAAGACAAAAACAGAGAGACGGATACATATAGACCAAGAGAAAAAGTAAGAAACAAGAGACGATACAAAGACATGGACAGAGACGAGCAGAGACAGACAAGATACACAGGCAGAGATAGACAGGCAGAGAAAGACTTTCTGTACCGTATATTGACATACCCCAATAATAGTCCGTTACGATAAAACTTACTATTTACACTAATTTCTAAATGTACAAGTTGACCAACCGTATTATTGTAAATATGTCACCGAAATAATATTTCATTCACGACAAGAATATCCTAGTAAGCGCGATTGCCTGTAGTGAGGATGTGGTCCAGGTAAATAGTCAACGAGTCAGCCAAGCCGTTCGATTAACCCGATCCGGCGGTAAGTGTGTCGGGTTCCCTAACAATTTAACCGTTTAATCCTCTGATTCTTATAGCAGCAGGACTAAATTGATATCTGTCGATCGCCTGACGGTTGTCACAAATAAGGGGATCAAGTTTTCGTTATCCTCGCTGAAGATTCCAAGTGTGTGTTTCATTACTGTTGTACAAAGTGTACGGTCGCTGCGATAGTACAATATATTTTGATATGCTGCTAAATTATATGCAGGCCATACTGAAGTAAAACTCTCAGAAAATACTCAAAAGTTTGCTTCTCTCTCACAGATAGAAGTTATATTTAGCATTATTTTCTGCTAGAAACCAAAATACTTTGGAGCTAACTGTCCCGACAAGGACAAGGGACCAGTGCTTTGACCGGGTTGGCAATGGCTCTAGCTACTGCACTGACACATGCCGTAGCAAAGATAATTGGCCGTGGCAAAGATAACTGAGGTTGAGGACAAAGGTGACGAGGTGGTGGACCCTATTGTGGCTGTGAACGAGGCAATTGCCGTAAGTTCGTGGATGATTGTGGTGGCAAGTTCCATTGTTAAAAGACATTTCGCGTCAATTCAGTCTGTACGTGTCATTACATATGTCGGTCCGGTCTTGGTCTTGGCCGTACGAATCATTACATGCGTCGGTCAAGTCTTTGTCTTATTTTGTACCGGATCATTTCATGTGTCGGTCCGATCTTCCTGCCTTACATACAAGTCTTTTGGGTGACGGTCTCTTTTTGTCCTACGTATGTTTATTGGTTGTATTAATTCTCTTTTGTACTTTAGTTGTTGCTTCGTACTCTTTGTCGTTTGAGTCTACGTCGTTACTTTAGGTCTTAATTACTTCTGTATATTGGCGCCCTTAAGTCAATCCGTTCCAATCTAGCTTATGTTAGAATCTAGTCTACATACATTAGAATCTAGTCACGTAGAATCTTGATTAGGATCCTTTTTGTTACAGCGCACCAAAGAGCGCTTAGACTCTACAGTAATTAGCACTGTGTATTTTGTATATAAGTGAATTTTCTCACTCAATGAAATCATCCCAAATAAAAATCAATTTCTCTCTCCAATGCATTGATCTTTCTCTTGTGTACAATTTCATGGTTTTCGCCAATCCACCTGTAATAGGTTATGGGCCTAGCCATGCCACTTCTAATAGTATCTAGATGTTTGATGGCCAAAACTTCTATGATTGGTCATTTTCAGCCATGCATTTTTTCAAACACGAGAAGATTTGGGACCATTTTACAGGAATTTCAAAACCTCCTATCCTTTCCTCTACTGATACACCAGCAGAAAAAACTTCAAAAGAGTTGGTTATAGCTACATGGAAACAAAAGGATGAGGATGCGCACGCTGGCCAAGTGATTTCACTTACTACCGAGTGCCCTCGTCTTATTCGCGGCGCCTCCTCTTCCGCCGAAGCTTGGAGTCGTCTTCAGGCAACTTCCATTCAAACCGGATGGGGTGCTCGTCGAATTCAAAAACGAGCGTTTTTTAACTCCATGAAAAAGCCGACGGAATCCATGCAAGATTCGATTAGCATAGTCGAATTGTCGGCCGGAAAATGCACCATGATAGGCGTGCATCTTTACGACGAGGACCTCTTTTCTACCCTTTTAGGAGGCCTCCCTAAAACCTTTTCCCCTTTTATTTCCTCGTTCGACAATCTAGACCAATCCATTCCCTTTCACTCCCTTTGTACAAAATTTTTGCATGAAGGACAAAACTTCTTTTTTTTTCTACTCTAAATCTCTCTAATGCAAATGCTTTCATTGCTGAAAATCAGAAAACTAACTCGGGGAGGATGGAGCGTTTGTTTTGTGCTTACTGAAAAACAAAAGGTTATGCCGTTGAAGAATGTCGAAAATTGGGGAGGCAGAAAGCAGCCGAGGCATCGAATCCCCCTAAAATGGAGGAAATGCCAACGTTGCCAATGCCACACCACCAGTTCTTCCCACCCCCCCACTTCCTCCACACCCTTCTTTCCCTCCAAATTATCTTTATCCTGATCTTTTTTCCCCTTCTCCATCCCTCCCACAATCTTCTAACGTCCCAGCATACTATGCCTCTTAAAACACCATTAACCTCCTTTAGTCGACCGCTTTCTCCTCACATTTTCCCTCTAATTATCCCACTCCAGTAGCTACCCCTTTTGTACTCCCTCCCTCACCAGAATTTGGTTATGAAAATATTGCCCATCAATCCCAGAATTTGTCACTCCGGATAATCAATTTCCACAAGGGTATGCTTTTCTATCTCAAACCCTTGACGATTGGCTAATAGATAGTGGTGCTAGTCACCACCTATCACCACGATCCGATTAGTTCACTCACCTTTCTCCTTTATCATCTCCTATGCAGATTCGCTTAGGAGACAACCGCATACTGTTGGCCACTCATTCTGGCAACGTAAACGTCCTTAATGTGTCTATTCACATTCGCAATGTACTATTTGTTCCTGGTCTAGTTAGGAATCTATTTTCTGTTAAAGTCGCCAGTTTTGATGGCTTAAAAGTTGAATTTGATAATGATAGACTAACGTTTCTTGACAGAAAAGACAATACTACTTTAGGTTTTGGTGTAGCACGAGATTCTATGTACGTCCTACAATCCTATAGTATTCCAAAAATATTTGCTTTAAATGCAAGCGTCGAAAGTTTTCCATTTTGGCATTTAAGATATGGTCATCTAAATAGCGAAAGTTTGCGTACTTTGCCAAATCTTGTAGGTGGACTAAATTCATTCTCTAACAAATCATTGGATTTTTGTCACGGTTGCGTGCAAGAAAAAATGCCGCTTCACTCATTTCCCAGTAGCACTACCGTCATCATTGAACCATTTGCACTTGTACATACTGGAGTGTGTGGTCTCATGCGCACGCGTAGCTACTGTGGATCTCTTTATTTTGTCACTTTCATTGATCATGCCACTCGTTTTTCACACGTGTATCCAATCTGTCATAAATTTGACGCTTTTGCCCGATTTCAAGAATTTAAGGCATAAATCTGACGCTTTTGCCCGATTTCAAGAATTTAAGGCGTTGGCAGAAAATTTTCACAACAAATGAATCAAGGTCTTGCGCAGTGACAATGGTGGTGAATTTTTGTCTAACCAATTTTTTAAATTTCTCATGCAACATGGAATCTCGCGTCATTTAACAGCTCCTCAGACGCCACAACAAAACAACATTGCAAAAAGGTATAATAGTACATTACACGACATGTCACGCTCCATGCTGTACTTTGCCAATTTGCCTTATGAATTTTGGGTAGAGGCTATCGTTTGCGCAAATTACTTATGCAATTATTGTCCCACTAACGCTTTACCAAAATCTACTCCTATGGAAGCATGGTCTTTTGTCAAACTAGATATACGCCACCTTAGAATCTTTGGTTTTGAAGCGTGGTATAAAATCCTCTTCCAGTCGGACAGCAAATTGGGCGCCTACGCAATTCGTGCCATTTTCGTTGGGTACGCTCCAAATTCCAAAGCGTATCGCATCTCAAGTCCTTCTCAGCATCACGTCATCACCACTAGAGAAGTAACTTTTAACGAAACACCACTTCTCCAAACCTTGTCTCGTACGCTCTTCCCTTCTCCTCTTCCCCCATTATCCAACTTTCCTTCCCTCACCCTCCATGACCCTCTTCCCCCAAACCTTCCCCTTCAATCTTTTTAGCCATCTCAATTCACCTACCTTACACCTTCCCACCCCTCTCCTCTTAATCCTCCCATATTTTTCCTCTCATCATCTTCAAGTCCCCCTCCTCCTCCATCTTCTCCTACCCCTCTTGTTTTCCCGGCTGCTCCCATCACTCATGCTAGCCAATCAGCTGCCCTTCCTCTTCATCATGTCACAATTTCCGAAGATACTACCTCCTCTCTCTCTCTTTCCCAAGATGATCCTCTTTTTGACAATCTTTCTCCCACAATTTTTTCCCACTCACCTCTTCCTGGGCTTTTTGCTCCTCTTGAGCCTTCACTTCTCGAGCCTGAGCCTTCCCCTCCTCCTCACCCCTCTCTTTTACCTCGGCGAAACCTCGCATGCTCTAGAGTTCCCCCCTCTTGGCTTATTATTTCCATAGGCCATGCCTCTCTAGCTTTTGCTTACTCGGCTGGGGCCTCTGCCTCTCTTATTTCAGCCTCTCTCTCTCAAAGCTGCCCTAAAACGTCTTGATATCTCCCTTTGGAAAATCGCCGCTGATGCTGAATTCAATGCATTACTTTCCAACAAAACATGGAATCTTGTTCCCCTTCCCCCTGGAAGAAAGGTAATCGGTTTGAAATGGGTCTTCCACGTAAATAAAAAAGCGGATGGATCCGTGGACAAATACAAAGCTCGCTTGGTGGCGAAGGGCTTTTCCCAAATCGAAGGAATAGATTTCATTGAAACCTTTGCTCCTGTTGCCTGGTTGACATCTTTCCCCACTTTACTTGTTTTAGCTGCTGAACACGATTTCCATTTTTCATCTGATGGATGTTAAAAATGTCTTCTTAAATGGGATCTTGTCCGAGGAAGTTTACATGCATCAGCTTGAAGGCTATATTTCCCCTGGATTTGAACATCTGGTTTGCCATCTCATTAAAACAATCTAAGGATTAAAGCAATCCCCGTGTGTATAGAACCATACTATAGATGCCATTATGCAGAAAGAAGGATTTACTCGAATTGAGGCCAATTTTAGCATTTACTCCCGTAGCTCTGGCACCTCTTTGATCATTCTTACCATCTTTGTTGACGATCTCCTTCTTGTTGGTCCTTCCCTCTCTAAAATCTCCACTATCAAATCTCCCTATCAGACCCATTTTGACATGGCCGATCTAGGTGAGCTTACTTATTATTTGGGCATTCAAGTTTCTTGTAACCGCTCGGCTCGCACCCTCTCTCTCTCTCTCATGAGACCTTTATCTCTGATCTTTTGGAACGCTTTGGCATGGCTGAGTGCTCCTACCTTTTCACTCCTTTGGATGCCAATGCCCCTCTCCTCCTTCCACTGACTCCATTCTCTCCCCCTCCCTCCATGCCACTTAGCGCTCGATGGTCGGGGCCCTTAAGTACGCTTAGCAGGCCACCCGCCCTGACATTGCAACAACTGTCACTCAACTCAGTCAATTCCTCCAACGTCCTTCTCTTGATCATCTTGCCGCAGCCAAACATGTATTTCGTTATCTACAGGGCACTAAAACTCTTTGTCTCACATATTCTTTCTTTGGCTCTAGTGCTCTTACGGGTTTTGTTGATTTAGATTGGGCACAAGATGAGCTTTCCCGCCGTTCCACCACTGGCTTGTGCTTCTTTTTGGGCATTGGTCTTATCTCTTGGTCATGCAGAAAGCAACTTACCACGGCATGCTTCAGCACTGAGGCGGAATATATGGCCGCTTGTCACGCCGCCAAAGAAGTTGTTTGGCTTTGGACCCTGCTTTCCAATCTTGGGCTTCCCCATTCAGCCCCTACTCCTATTTTTTCCGATTCCCAAGGAGCCCATTGCTTTGATCCGCAATCCTGTTCACCACAAGTGGACGAAGCATATCAACATTCTGTATCATTATTCTTGGGAGCAGGTAGAAGATGGCACTCTCCAGTTTCTTTATGTCAAATTCGCCGACCAGGTGGCCGATTATCTCACCAAGGCTCTTCATCGCTTACACTTTGAGCCGCATCACCTCTCCTCTAGCCTTCGTCTTCCTTCTCATCATGGCTAAATTTCCTTTTATATTCATCTCAATCTACTTCCTAGTTTTCACTTGAGGGGGGGTGGTTAAATACATTTCGCGTCGGTTCAGTTTTTACGCGTCATTACTTATGTCGGTCCGGTCTTGGTCTTGACTGTACGAATCATTACATGCATTGGTCAAGTCTTTCTCTTATTTTGTACCAGTTCATTTCATGTGTCGGTCCGGTCTTACCGCCCTATGTACAAGTCCTTTTGGTGACGGTCTCTTTTTGTCCTACGTATGTTCATTGTTTGTATTAATTCTCTTTTGTACTTTACTTGTTGCTTCGTACTCTTTGTCGTTTGAGTTTACGTCGTTACTTTAGGTCTTAATTACTTTTGAATATTGCCGCCCTAAAGTCAATCCGTTACAATCTAGCTTACGTTAGAATCTAGTCTACATACATTAGAATCTAGTCACATATAATCTTGATTAGGATCCTTTTTGTTACAGCGCACCAAAGAGCGCTTAGACTCTACAGTAATTAGCACTGTGTATTTTGTATATAAGTGAATTTTCTCACTCAATGAAATCATCCCAAATACAAATCAATTTCTCTCTCCAATGCATTGATCTTTCTCTTGTGTACAATTTCATGGCTTGCGCCAATCCACCAATATCCATAACTTCACAATTTTGCTGGTTTGTCTTTGAGTTTTGTTAATGATGAGCATAAGGTGAAGGATTGGATCATAGAAAGGTACAACGCACCATGTTTGCACCAATTAGAGTCTGTTTATTGACATTAAAATTTTGACAATCGCTCTCCCACTGTACCTGTCATTCCTATTGATACTGTTGGAAGAATTAGGTTAGATTTGCGAGTTAAGGACAAAATGGTAAAGAACGAGTAGCTAAGGCTAGGTTCCATGGCGCCTTGTATATTCCTAATGATGCTGTGAACATTATCTGTGGCCTCAGATTCAAAAAACTAGAGGCAGGGTCATAGTTATGGAGAACCTCAGCATAGAAGCCCAAAATTATATTTGGACACATGTCGGGAAAAGGTTTGTAAGTGATGGTCAGCAAAGTAAGCTGGTATGGCGGATACCTGAGGGCAAACACCAGTCCGTGTGCAATTTATGGTAGGAAGACAGTCTGAAATAAATGTGAAAGCAGTTAGGCCTGACATTGGAGGAGGGTTTGTGGCCTTTGAGGAGTTTTTTCAGAATAGGTGGACAAGGCAGCATTTTAGTGCTTTTCACTCACCTGAGTCTACAGGAATTGCATAAAGGAAGAATAGGACCCTCTAGGAGATGGTCAGGGCCATGGTCCCGGTACCAACCGTGGTATTTATCTGTGGGGAGATGCCAGCTGGACTGCTAGACATATCAGCAACAAAATATTGACATTAGTTTCTGGTGACAAGACTCCAAATGAGTTACAGTGCGGAAAGGTGCCATCTGTCCAGCACCTGCGGATCTAAGGCTGTCATGCAAGTGTATGTGTAGAGCCCCCCAGAGGACAGGGAAGTTTGGTCCGCGAAGTTGGACTCGCTGGGTACAGTACCAATGGCAGTCTGTACCGTGAGTTCGACCCATAGAGGATGCTGATCGTAGTTCCATGAGGACCTCAAGTCTGTCATGAATTTTTAGGCAAACAAGAGATTGACTTGGAATTTGAGGAGAAACATGTAAAGGAAGTATTCTAAGATAAGGAAAATTCGGATTTGGATGAGAAAGAGTTACCAGCTTCTAAGGGTAAATTTTTCAGATCCGGTCTAGCCGCGAAGTCAGGTTCCGAGATTTGTAGCCAGTGATGATGGTACGTTGAGTTCTTGATCTACTAAAAGGACTCAAATCAGTCAAAAGCCTAAGTTCAGTTCACCATTAGTTAGTGAAAACGATAAATTGTTGTTCATAGGAGTACCCGAGATAACAAGAAAAACAAACCTTTTTCCTATTATCTGAAAGGAGGCGACATGTCTAAGTCACATTATTTGTTTCAAATACTAATTTGGATTAATGAAAAAAAAAACAATTATTGGTTGAAACCATGGCAAATGATCCATAGTCCTAAATTGTGAAGGTAAGTGGAAAGCAGTTTGGGAGAAAACTGTTGTCATTTCAATAAGGACTAAATTCGAGTGGTTTTGGTCTGAAGTCGTTAATCCACGACTTTTATTTTAGTTCTTTCACTGAAGGTGTGTAAGAGGAAGAAGTGAGAGAGTGTGGAAAAATACTTCAGCTTAAAACGATAATATTTTGCGAGAACGAAGCTATTTTGGTAATGAACCATTGAATATGGATGTATTCTGTTGTGATTTTATTTGTGTTTGAAAATGTTTCCCCTTATGAGTATTTTAGAAATTTTGTAATCTTGTAAAATAAAAATCCTATTTGGGTGGGAGGGGGAGAGGGAAGGAGTGAGCGCGCGGAAGAAAGAGATGGAGTGGGAGAGGGAGAGAGAGAAGGATAGGGAGCAGGGGAGTGAAAAAGGGGAGGGGAGTGAGAGAGAGGGAAGGAGGAGAAGAGGCCGAAACGAAAAGAAAAAATCGAGAGGTAAAGGAAGGAGGAGAGGGAGAAACATAGCAACAAGTAGAGAGATAAGGAAAGGGAGAAAAAGAGGAAGAGAAACGGGGGAGAGTGAGGGGGAGGGGAAAGGGAGAGGTGTGGGAAAGGCAAAGGAGTAGGGGTAAAGGGAGGTGGAGTGGTAGAGGGACCGAGGGGGAGAGGGGGAGGGAAAGAAACGTAGGGAGAGGAATAGAAGAGGTTAAGAGTTGGGTATAGAGATTGGGAGAGGAAGAGGGAGAGCGAGAGGGAGAAGGAGAGACATAGGGTGAGGGGATAAGAAAATGAGAGAGAGAGTGGGAGGGAGAGGGAGATGGAGTGGGAGAGGAAGAGAGAGAAGGTAAGAGCGAGAGAAAGAAAAAGAACAAGAGAGGGACAAGAAGAGGTAGAGAGAGAGAGTGAGAGAGGTGAGACAAGAGGAATAGAGAAAGGGAGAGGGAGACGAAGAGAGTGGGTAAAAATGAAGCGAAGTACGAAAGGGATAGGAAGAGATAGAGAACGACGAAGAAGAGGGAGAGGAAGACGGATAGCGAGTGGGAGATCAACAAGGACAAACATGGTAGAGTAAAAGGGAGAGGGCGAGAAAGAAAGAGAGGGAAACCAGGACGGAGAGAGAGAGGAGAGTGAGAGGGAGAGGGTGAGGGAAAGGGATATGGAGAGCGGGAGGAAAAAAGAGAGCGAGAGAAAGAGAAAGAGAGAGAGGGTGAGAGAGGGAGATGAAAGGATCGATAATACACTCAGAGCTCACTAATGAATAATTATTGCAGCAGAAGCATTCAGATTGCAAAACATTGAATCAACATTGAAGAGACATTTTAAAATAATTCTCTCATTAATAAAAACTGAAATTACAGTTTCTCTTCTATCTCTTCTATTCCTCCACATATATCTCCAATTGATCGTTGATTAATTTTACACAAGTCCATGGTTACCCTTAAATAACACACTAGCCATGGCGCGGCACGTGTAAGTGTGTGCCGCCAAGAAACCTTTAGAAATCTGCCACATGTCCGCAGATTAAGCTAGAACACTCTAAATTTCACTATAGACTCAAACATTGCAAAACGACAAACCAAAACGAAAGTACTAGACAAATCTAAAAGTAATATCGTACTAAACTAGACGTACGAAAATTCTAGACGCGAAACGACAAATGTTTCGCGAAACAAACATACTAGTACTTTCACGAAAACGTACGTGAATGTACCTTCTATAAATTGAGAAAGAACAGTTCTTCGCGAAATCGAACCGATTCTGCGCGCTTACTATTTTTTCAATGAATTTTAACATTCCCCCCCTTCATTGAAGAATCGTCTACATCACAACAACCCTAATTTAGGTCTTCCTCTTAAAAGTATATCAAATATCGCCGCCTTAGTAAGCATATCAGCAGCTTCCTCAAGTGTCGATACATACAAAAATTTCACTTCTTTAGCCGCTACCAAATCTCGTAGGAAATGCCATTGAATCTGTATATGTTTAGGGATTTTTCACATGTGCCATCGAACTCATACTATCCGTAAAAAATTTTAAGCATCCAATCAAAAATCCAAGTTCGCCTAACATTTCCTTTATCCATATTGACGCCTTGCTTGCGTGGCACGCCGCCATATACTCGGCCTCCGTTGAACTTAGTGCCACGGTTGGTTGGAGACGGGAACACCACGAGATCACCGCTCCACCAAACACGAATGCGTATCGGGACGTGGATTTTTCCGAATCGAAATATCCGCCATAATTGGCGTTGCAATATCCGACACACTCCAACGATTCGCTTTAAGATTTGAATACAAGACCGATATCGATTGTACCTGTCAAGTATCGAACTATACGCTTGACGGCCTCCCAATACTATTTCTTTGGGGCTTGACAATATCGACTTACAAATGAAACGACCGCCGAAATATCGGGCCGCGTACCAACAAATAGGTACCATTAAACTCCCAATCTCTTCGCGATGTCATCAAGAAATCATCGACGTACACTACGCTCCTATCATGCCATTTTCCACGACCTCTTGACCCTCTTCCTTTTCCACCCCCTCTTCCACGGAAATAATGCAAATCCGCAAATTCGGGAGCAGACACATTCAAGGATCCAGCGCCCAAAGATCCTTTTGAGGAAATGATACGATTACTTTCCGCCATCTTCAAATAATTCACAATAAATTCGTAAGTATTATTTCCCTCGCAAGTAAAATCTCCTTGAGGTAAATCCACTTATTTGGTAATTCATTCAAAAGTTGGATTACTTTGTCCTCCTCAGTGATCACTCTCCCATTTTTAAGAAGTTGCTCCACAATAATATTGAATCTCTTCACGGCATTGTCAAAAGATTCGTTGGATTTCATTTTGAATTGCATAAAATCGGAAAACACATATTGCCCCTTGTTTTGGATTCCCCTCTCAAATTGGGATTCCAACGCCTTCCAACATCCTTGTGCGGTGCTATGCGTGAGAAAATGATCATGCACAGACACTGAATATGTGTGCATCAACCCGGTGATGGCCGCAAGATTCTTTCGCTTCCACAACCGCCGAGCCTTTGCATCTCCGACCGACATTTTCTCTTCTCCATTTACGACTTTCCTTAGACCTCTCAGAATCAATTGAGCTCGAATATACTGCTTCCATGGAGGGTAATTCAAACCATTGAAGACCACGGTCTTTCCGGGCATTTGAAACATTTCCACTCCTCCTTGACCATCCTCCTCTAAATCATAATCATTATCTAGCTTTTGATTCCCCTTCTTATCTTCTCTTTCTTCACCCCTTCATCATCATCATCATCGGAATCTCCTCTATCCGGATCGGGATCCGACTCACCGTGAGCTAACTCATCAAACCTTCTATCCTCGGCCGAGAACTTCTAATCAATCTGACGCATGAAATACTCCAAATACTCTCGCATTTGATTGTCGGACATCGAGCCACCGACACCTCTATTTTGATCAAACGAATCAATGGGGAATGATTCAAATGCAGCATGGTAAAATTGCGTTCTTTCTCTTCTTTAGGAGGATCCTCGGGAGTCGCCAAATTTTCCCAAAAGTTTGAAACAGGTGTAGCTGAAGAGGAGGGAGTGAAAGGGGACTTCTTTTTGTTCCTTCCCCCCATAACCAAAGAAGACACTACGATAAAGCTCTACCCGCTCTGATACCAAATGAAAGGATCGATAATACACTCAGAGCTCACTAATGAATAATTATTGCAGCACTAATGAATAATTATTGCAACAAGAGCATTCAGATTGCAAAACATTGAATCAACATTGAAGAGACATTTTAAAATAATTCTCACATTAATAAAAACTGAAATTACAATTTCTCGTCTATCTCTTCTATTCCTCCACATATATCTCCCATTGATCGTTGATTAATTTAACACAAGTCCATGGTTACCCTTAAATAACACACTAGCCATGGTGAGGCACGTGTAAGCGTGCGCCGCCAAGAAACCTCTAGAAATCTGCCACCTGTCCGCTGATTAAGCTAGAACACTCTAAATTTCACTAAGGACTCAAACATTGCAAAACGACAAACCAAGACAAAAGTACTAGACAAATTTAAAAGTACTATCGTACTAAACTTTCGTACAACAATTATAGAGGCGAAACGACAAATGTTTCGCGAAACAAACATACTAGTACTTTCACGAAAACTTACGTGAATGTACTTTCTATACATTCAGAAAGTACATTCAGAAAGTACAGTTCTTCACGAAATCGAACAGATTCCGCCCGCATACGATTCTTTCTATAAATCCTAACAGGAGAGAGCAAGGAAAAAGTAGAGGCAAACAGAGGGGAAGATGGAGAGCGAGAGGGAAAAGAAGAGGGAGCGGCAATGGAGAGGAAAAATGAGAGACACAAGAAGAGGGACAAAGAGAGAGAAAAAAAGGGAGAAGCTAACGTTATGGAGACGGAGAGGGAGAGGCAAAGTGATTTCTTAGCATACGCCCGCCTTAGACAAGCTAAAGCACTTCTTGACATGAAAGACTTACATGAAAGACTTACATATCTTTCATGTAAGTGCATTCAAAAGCACTTTCATGATCATACAAACAAAGCGCTTTGTAAACAGCAAAGCGGAGATATTAACAACATGCTTTCAAATC
>JBBHKE010000385.1:92244-124718 GCA_037447655.1 Zygnema cylindricum | reverse complement strand
TCTCAGACTTCAGAGCTATAATTGTAAACGGTCCTCTGGTCACTCTATTTGCTTTAAGCTTTTTTTACAGTATGTTACAAGATTTAATCCGATTACCAACGCAAACCTAAACAAAAAAAGAACACCTTGAAAACTAAGAAATCTACGAGACAAATTCAATACACAAAGCTAGGCATGTTTACTTTTATCCATTTTTTCAAATTAAAACATATGAAATTCGGCTTATTTTTCATAAGCAGGCAGCTTTTCTCTAGATCTACTCATCAGTTTTGATGTTGTCGATATCATTTGTATTTCTCACTCGTGGTGTCGTTAGTTCGGTAGCCTGTGCCAATTCTTCGTCTCGATTGTGGGCTTGAACGAACCGAGAATACCGACAGTCAGGTTGCAGCAAACCGGAAGACATGTAATCGAAAACTTTTCCATCAAGGAAGCCTTCAGCATTTTTGCCGACTACAATGTATGCCTTCGCACGTCCACTCCACGTCAATTTCTGCTGTAAGCTGCCATACACAAACCGAAAACATAAACAAAAAAAAAGAGCAGAAATAAATTTCTTGAATACTTCAAGAGCAAAAACTTGGATTTTACAAGAGTGTCAAAGAGGATGGATTTTTGCCAACCAGAAGACAAAAAAATGCAACGAACTTGAACCAATGTAGAGCTCCAGTTTTGTAAACATTACTCTCATTTCGCTGTGAACAAGCTGCCATTCAAGTAGACTCTCATGCCCTTAACAACCATTGCACTGATTGATTGCATTACCAGAAGAGGAAAGAGCAAGTTCGCAAGGTCTAAAGAACTTACAGTCGGTTTCTGTGGTCGGTGCGGTAAGTTTGGCCTAAAACCCCATGAATGTTATCGAATACATCGAGCAAGGGCAGCTCAAAGTCTACATGGATAACGCCGTCAGTCTTTGTTCGCAAGAATGCCATTTCAGGCCGAATCATCACACGTAGTTTCAAAACACTTGCGATTACAACTTGGTTTACGTCGATAAAACCTTTGGCGCTCCGAACTTTTGCACCAATCCATTGAATCTGGATAGAGCCATCGGCAAACGAAAGCAAATCTCCCACCTGCCCGAGTTTAAAAGGTTCCCCATTTACTTCTATGCTCGCCAAGTACCCATTGTCGTAATGCCATTCAGGGCCTTCCCTTACTGCGAGAACGATTGTATTTTGGCCCCACAATATGCCAACTTTACGAATCCATGTGAGAGGTTTGTTGCCTTGACTTTCGTACCGGCCGCCATAGTATGCATTTATGTGAATGTGTATGTCGCTGATCACACAAAAGGTTGTGTTTGGTTCACCTGCAAAATTCAGACAAAAACAATCACGTCACTTACTTATAAATCAAACTACATGGATCATGTTGTTACAATTTTACACAAATAATTCACTCCGTTGTTTTGAAGCGACTCCCACTGTATCTTTGATTTTAACGACGTAAAAAATTACCTTGGAAGTCGAAATGTGAACCGCCTGCTCCGGTGAAGTGAGGGTCCCTTTCTCCTCCAGGTGGAGTGGAAGGCGGAGGAGACGGGGGAGAACCGGTTGTTGGTGGGGGACTTGAAGTCGGAGGAGGAGAAGAGTCGGGTGTAGGATTTGTCTGTGGCGGAGGAGTGTGGCGGAGGAGTGGTGCTTGGAGGTGGGGAAGCAGAGGTGGGAGAAACTGAAATTACAATTTTTCCTCTATCTCTTCGATTACTCCATATAATCCTCCAATTTCTCATTGACTGATTAACGCACAGTCATGGTGTCCCTTAAATAACACACTAGCCATGGCGCAACACGTGTAAGCGTGCGCCGCCAAGAAACCTCTAGAAATCTGCCACCTGTCCGCAGCTGTCCTCAAATTACACTAGAATACTCTAAATTACACTAAGTACTCAAACATTCCAAAACGACAAACCAAGACGAAAGTACTAGACAAATCTAAAAGTACTATCGTACTAAACTAGACGTACGAAAATTAAAGACGCGAAACGAAACGACAAATGTTTCGCGAAATCTATAGAACTTTATCAAAACTTAAGTTAGAGTACTTTCGCTACATTCTAGAAAATACAGTTTTTCTTTCGCGAAATCAAACCGATTTCGCGTGCGTACGATTCTTTCAATGAATCGTAACACGTTGGTAGAGAGTAAAGGGTTTGAGGTCAATTTGAAACATGGTCGTTAGGTTGTTAGCGAAAATGGAAAGATTGCAATCATAGGTACTAGAGATGACAACAAAATGTACCGTATGGATATGGAAGATAATAAGGAAAATGATGTTTTGTATTCCGGTTCATTATCTACAGATGAGTTGTGGCATAAGAGATTAGGACATGTAAACTATGATAGCTTAAAAGAAATTGTGCATGTTGATAAACTAGAAGGTGTCTCTCTTACGGATAAGCCGGTTAGAACATCGGTTAGAACATGTGATGGCTGTGCATTAGGAAAGATACACCAGCTACCATTTCCGTAAGAATTTGACCATCGGTCTACTAAACTATTGCAACTTATTCACTCTGATGTTTTCGAACCTGCAAAAGTACCATCTGCCAAGAGGATGAAATATATGGTTACTTTTACACATGATTTTTCGAGGATCACCAAAGTCTACTTCATGAAAGAAAAGAGTGAAGTCTTCGGCCACTTTAAACATTAAAAAGCGTGGGTGGAGAAACTACATGGTCTGCCAATCTTGGAACTTAGATCGGACAACGACGGCGAATATACTTCAACAAAATTTGAAAACTTTTTACTACAAGAAGGTATGAGTCACAAGTTGACTGTTCCATATTCACCGAAACAAAACGGGGTTTCAGAGCGACTAAATCGCACAATCATAGGAAGTTCTAGGTCCATGCTTGCAGATAAAGGCGTAGATCCAAAATTTTGGGCTGAAGCATGAAATTGTGTCGTTTATATCAAAAATAGGATACGGTTCAGATCGGTACAAACTACTCCTTACGAAATTTGGGCTGGTAGGAAACCAGATGTTAGTCATTTTAAAGTTTTTGGAAGTAAATGTTTTATTTTAAATACATCTAAAGATAGATGGAAAATGGAACCGAAGGGATTACCGGGTATTTTGATGGGATATAATGATCAGTCTAAAGGGTATATGGTCTTTTTTTTTTAGAATCAAAAGATAGTTGTAGCAAGGAATATTATTGTCAAGGATGAGCTTGATTCGATGGACTTATTTAATATGACAGACATACAAAAACAACAAAAAATACAAGAATATATAATTCTGGACTGCAAACAAGATATTGTCTCGTAGATGCATAGACCTCATGTTGTCACTCCAATTTCTAATGTTCTTCAAGATCATCACTCAACTCGGTTCCGGCTCGATCATCAACACTCGGATCATATAGATTCTACTATGAAACCAAGAAGGAATGTGAGGGATACGACGATTTGTCTCATAATTTCTAAGGGGAAGACGATCCAGTAGTCGACTGCAAGGAAGCTCCAACTTCGCCTAGCCTCTGACCATTCGAGAAGCCTTCTCATCACCACAACGATATCATAGTATTGAAGCGGCAAACGACGAAATGAAGTCGATCATGGAGGCTCAGACATAGGACCTTGTGGATCTTACTCCGAACCGAAAAGCGATCAGCAGCAAATGGGTATTCAAGGTGAAGTTAAATCCCGATAATACCATTGAACGATACAAGGCTAGGCTTCTGGCAAAGGGGTATAATCAAAATGAAGGAATTGATTTTGAGGAAATATTTTCTCCGGTTGTAAGATTTCCAACAGTTAGGATTTTGTTGTCCCTATCTGTTATAAAAGATATGGAAGTACATCAGATAGATGTGAAAACAACATTCTTGCATGTAGAGCTAGAAGAGACCATTTACATGCATCAACTTGAAATGTATGCAGAGTCAGAAAAGAGCACTTAGTATGCAAACTGTTAAATCTCTTTACTGCCTAAAACATGACCCTAAACAATGGAATTTGAAGCTTGATGAATTTTTAACTAGCCTAGGATTCAAAAGGATAAGTTTTGATCATTCTGTCTACGTCCTAAAGGGTGAGGATGGGATAGAGTATATAGCGGTGTATGTAGATGATTTACTACTAATTAGCAAATCAATGGCTGAAATTAATAAAATTGAAATTGCCTTAAATTCAGTGTTCGAGATGAAAGACCTCGGTGAGGCAAAATATATTTTGGGTATTCAGCTAGAAAGGAATAGAAATAACAGATAATTAAAATTAACTCAAAAGAAGGCTATTGGAAACATGTTAGATGAGTAAAAAATGAGGGGGGGCAAAAGGGTGTGTAACTCCAATGGAGTTTCGACAGAAGTTAGAGGGAGAAGAGACAGAACCGTGTGTTATTGTTAGTGAGTATTTAGAGTCGAGGGGGATGATCATTTGACACTAATACCTTAGAGACAGATAGTGGGAAGTTTAATGTATTTTATGAACTGTACCGGTCTTGACATTGCTGCAGCAGTCGAGGTACTGAGCAAAGGTCTAGAGAATCCAAAAAAAAATATCCGTGATACAGCAAGAAGAGTCTTTAAATTTTGGCAGGAACCAAAGACCTCAAACTCACGCTAGGTGGAGGAGAAGTGAAGCTGCAAACATGGAGTGATGCAAGCTATGGCGACATGCCAAGCCAGAAATCCACCACCGCAATCGTTCTAAAAATTGGGAACGGGATTTGTTGCTAGAGCAGCAAACTTCAGAAAGTCATGGCACAATGAACGATGGATTCAAAGTAGATGGCAGCGAGCTCCGCTCTCAAAAAACTCTTATGGTAAAATCCATGTTGCAAGTATTGGGATACATGCAGGTCGGTCCATAGGTGATATGGTGTAATAACCAGGCTGTCATTGCCATTGCCTCTAACCGAAGTCACCACTTTAAGAGCAAGCATATAGATGTAAGGTTACACTTTGTAAGAGAAAAAGTGTTTTCCAAGGTAATTAAATAATGTTATCTGCCAAATGCTAAAATGATTGCTGATATGCTCACTAAAGCTCTACTTGCTCCTAAACTGAAGTATTGTAGAAATGCAAAAGGACTAGGAGATTAGTTGAGTTGCTGAATTGTTATACTGCCATGCTGCGCTAGTCCAATATCACAATGCAGTGGGACTAGGTAACTAGCAACCAGTGTCGCAATAGTAATTCAACTTAGTACGAGAGGAACCGTTGATTCACATAATTGGTAATTGCGCTTTGCTGAAAAGCAAGTGGCGCGAAGCTATCATGTGTAAGATTATGACTGAACGCCTCTAAGTTTACCGCTCCAGCAGCATGTCCCACTTCCAATCTTGAGAATGTATCCACTAGTAGAGCGTCGGCTTGGCATATCTCCATAGCTCGCATCGCTCCATGTCTGAATTTTTACTTCCTCTCCACCGAGAGAGAGTCGGAGGTTTCGAGTTCCTGCAAGATATCGAAGAACTCTCTTTGCTGCCTCCCAATCTGACTTCTTTGGATTTTGCAAAATTCGGCTTAAGGCTCCAACAGCTGCTGCAATATCCGGACGGGTACAGTTCATGAAGTAGATGAGGCTTCCGACGATCTGCCTGTAAGGAATGGAGGACATAAAATCTGCCTCCCCTGACTCCAAAGAGTCATCAATCACAACCCCACCATGTGATTCTTTCCCTTCTATTTTCTGTCTGAACTCCATGGGAGTAACACTTCCCTTTGCCTCTGACATGCCGAACCTTTCAAGCATGTTTCCAATGGCTTCTTTCTGTGTCAAATAAATTAGTCTTTGTTTTCTATCCCTTTCTACCTGAATTCCCATAATATACTTAGCCTCCCCTAAATCTTTCATTTCGAACCGGGAATTTAGAGCTGTTTTTATTTTGTTAATTTTATTAATGGATTTGCTTAGCAACAACAAATCATCAACATAAACAGCAATATATATCACTCCATCTTCCCCTTCCATTACATAAACTAAATGATCTGAACTGATTCTAGTAAAGCCAAGATTTGTCAAAAAATCATCCAGTTTTAGGTTCCACTATCGTGGAGCCTGCTTCAGACCATAAAGGGACTTCAACAATTTACAAACCATATTTTCTTTCCCTTTTTCTACATATCCCTCTGGTTGCTTTATATATATAACTTCCTCCAAATCCCCATGAAAGAAAGTTGTTTTCACATCCATTTGATGCAATTCTATATTTTCTATTGCTGCTAAAGATAAGAGAATCCTAACAGTAGGAAAACGAACTACAGGTGGGAACGTCTCTTCATAATCAATGCCCTCTTTCTGGCTATACCCCTTAGCAACAAGCCTAGCCTTATATCGCTCAATGGTATTAATCAGGATTGAGTTTTAACTTGAATACCCACTTACAACCAATCGCTTTTTGATCCGGTGGAAGTTCCACTAGCTCCCAAGTTTCAGCCTTCATAATTGACTTTATCTCGTCATTCGCCGCAGCAATCCACAGATCTTTTTCCGGAACGGAGAAAGCTTCTTGAATGGTAAGAGGATCCCCTGTGATTGAAGAATAAGCATGATCCACTCGGTCACCTCTCAACCGGCTACTTTGTCTTCTTCCCCCCGGAAAATCTGAAGCGAGAATTGTTGGTTCCCGACGCAATCTTGGAGGAGGAGGAGGAGGAGGAGGAGGAGGAGGAGTTGGTCCGGTAGTAGTTGCAATAGTAGGTGGATCAGGCAGCCCCAAAACATGTGGTAGGTCAGATTTAGAGGAAGAAACCGTTGTTTGCTTGAAAAGAATCTGCTCAAGGATGACATATTCGTGTAATTTTTCTGCCTTTTCCGCCTCATTCATGCTAAAAACATCAACAGATTGACTTTCTGCTTTGATCTGAATATTCCTAGCAATCTGAATTGTATTTTTCTGAGGATAATACACTCTATATCCTACGAACTCATCATCATAGCCCAAAAATATCCCAGGTACAGATTTCAGACTTAATTTCCAATTTGGAAGGTTATCCAACATAAAACACTTACTTCCAAATAATCTAAAGTGACTAACATTCGGCTTTCTTCCTGTCCACATTTCATAAGGTGTTTTATCCTTCACAAATCTAGTTTCTATTCTATTTTTAATGTAAGAAGCACACTGAAAAGCTTCCCCCCAAAATTTCGGATCTACATCTTTATCCATCATCATAGACATAGCACATTCAGTCAAGGTCTTATTGAGTCTTTCAGCCACACCATTCTGTTCCAGAGTGTAAGGAACAGTAAACTCATGAGAAATTCCATTTTCTTTCAAGTATTCAGCAAAGGCATTTGATACATACTCTCCACCGTTGTCAGATCGCAAAGCAAGGATCGATTTTCCGTGAAGTTTCTCCGCCCAGATCCGGAAATGCTTGAAATGTGTGAAGACCTCGCTCTTCTCCTTCATAAAGTACACTCGGCTGAAACGTGAGTGGTCATCAGTGAATGTAACAAGGTATTTACTTCCACCAAGGGAAGGAACTTTGGCCGGTCCCCATACATCCGAGTGGATAAGGCCGAGAAGGTCCTTTGCTCGATAATCTGAAGTCTGTGGTAGGGGAAGCTTATGAAGCTTTCCTAGAGCACAACCATCACAAACATGGGATTCCTTTTCACCAAGCTTGACACCTTCTATCATATTAGTCTTCACCATCTTTTCAAGCCTCTCATTATGAACATGCCCAAGCCTTTTATGCCACAAAACATTTTCGGAAAGGACACTGGAGTACACAAAATCAACTTTATTAACCAGGTCCATCCGATACAACATGTTTGGGCCTCTAGTTCCACTAAGGCTACTCTCCCATCTTTGCTTACTATCTTTTTGCCTTTGCTCTGAAGAACATCAAAACCTTTACTTTCTGCAACTGAGGTAGAAAACAAATTTTTCTTAAATTTAGGCACATATAACACATCATGCAAAGTTCTTTTTACAGCTTTGCCATCTATCTCACAATTCAGATCTATGCTACCTTTAGCATTAGCTTCCACCGTGGCACCACAAGCATAAAAGATTTGACGAGTAGGGATAGGTGTCATATCCTTGAAATAGGATTTGTTCCAACACATGTGGGAAGAACTTTCGGAGTCCATAATCCACCCGAGATCTTTCTCTCCCTCCATCATCTTTGCCATATCAAAGAACTCAGTGTCATCAGTTTTAGGAAAACTAACAACCTTTGATTTCTCCTTCTCCATCTCCTTCACCAGCACCTTTTCCTCCGCTGAAAAAGCTGCGGTTTTGCTCGGAGGTTTCGGTGTAAATGGAGCTCCTCTCACCTTCCATCCTTTCCGGTAAGAACGTGCTTCACACGCTTTTATATACAAAGGACAAAACTTGTACAAATGACCATTATTATAGCAATCGACACACCGTTCATATAGCTGAAAGGACTGATTTCCTTGAAATTTATTATCTCTCTCAAACTGAGCATTGTAAGCTACAGCTGGCTTTCCAGAATTAAATGCCAGCTGATTCGCTTCTTTTTCTAGCACATACTCTATAGCTGTAGCTAGATTCCATCGTGTCTTATCCAATTTTTTCAGTTCATCATAGGCACCTTTATACTCACTAGGAAGCCCCCTCACTAAAATCATTGCTTAGTGATACTCAGGAAATGAACCAGCTGAACATGCATTTTCAGCAACACGAAGTCTGAATTTATTGCAATATTCTGCCATGCTTCCGCCTGTATACTTATATTCCCAGATCTGCCCAGCAGTTATAATCTCATGTTGTGCATTAGCCCTAGAATATGTCTTTTTCAAAGCATCCCAAATCTTTGATGCTTTAGAAGCCTGAATGTATGTCATATGCAGCTCTTTAGACATCATTAATTTTATCATAAGAAGAGCCTGCTCATTCTTTTGATCATATTTTACATCAGTTTCTACCATAGATCCATTAAAAACATCAAAAAGCTTCACTTGTACAAAATAAGACCTTACAAGATCTGCCCAATACAGATATTCTCTCCCATCAAAAACTGGAATTCGTGAAAGCGGGCCCGTGACCCGTTGTTCTGAGACAACAGCCGGAACCGAAGACGATGAAGATGCCGGTGTAGTCATCTCGGAACCAAACCAAGCAAGAAACTTTCACAAAAATCGGTCTGAAAAATAGCAACTTCAAAAGTTGATATAACCCAAACCATAGATATAATAGCTCTGAAAATATACCACAGAGTATATAATATTAGGATGAACATACACACAAAATTACAAGTAATTCTGCTTACACATTTGTGAGATATCCACAGATGAAAATGCCAAAAACAGGCTGTACAGTTTTTGACTACAAAATGTTCATACCTTCAAAGTTATCTAAGTCCTACTAATATACACCAAAGCCTATGCTGCTGAACGTACGGAGGCATACCAGCCGTAGAATAAATACCTGCGGCTCGAATCGAACAAGGTACGTCATACAAAAAGATTCCTTTACTAATCAACTAACCACACAAAGACAAAAATCTACTTAACTAGATATTTACAAAGGAGTAGGATTCTATATGCCACGTCATTTGTCGTGTTGTGGTTCACACGGACCAGCATTTGTCGGTGGTCTCCCTCAGCCGCGTACATATCACATTCGGCACCGTAGACAAATCTCCATGTGCCATTTTGTCCTCAAGTATATCTATGCACAAACAATCGGATATTTTGGAGTGTCTTCTTTCTTGTAGTGACTTGTGTCTTGGGAGTGTATACAAAGGTGTACTCCCTATCGATCTAGTGGAACATCAATTCTGGTGTGTAATGAAACGAACTTACAACCAAACATATGCTAAGTCGTGAAACTCTCTCTCTCTCACAATCGAGACATAGAGAGGACTAAAGCTTTCCAAAACAACAATAAGTGTTTGTTAGTGAGCTCAGAGTTTTGAGAAATCAAACTGATTCCACGTGCGTACGATTCTTTCAATGAATCGTAACAAAGACTTCCCGACAAGTTTGACCCAGCCAGGCACAAGAATCTTGATGCGTGGTTGCTTTCTTTAGCGAATTACCTTGAGAATTTTCCCGGCCTATCGGATCGTGAGAAGATTTGCTACGCGGGCAGTCTTCTTAAAGGGGCAGCAAGAGCCTGGTGGAGGACAATGGTCGAAAGCAAGGAGATACCCGCCGAGTGGACACTTTTCATTTAGCTTCTCCGTGACTCCTGGCAACCCGTGAATAGAGTCAAGGCCACGAGGGACAAAATCTCGGTTTTGAAGCAACGCACTTTAGTTTTGGAGTACACATAGCGATTCTTGGAATGCAAGGTTCAAATACCAACGATGACGGAAGATGAAGCCGTAGATCGTTATGTGAAGGGGCTCAAGGCCTCCATGCGGTGGAATGTGTAACAATGGCTCGCGCGAGAGAGTATGACTATTAGCCTCTCGGTGATAATTCAGTTTGCGGAACGGACCGATTCGGTAAACTTCACCCTCCGTAGATCTTATCATTTTGGGTCGAGCAGCGGCGGGGAAGGTCGACGAGATGATGGTCCGACTCCCATGGATCTGGGAGAGATTAATGAGGATAAGGACGTGGTCAACGCGATTAGGAAGAAGAAGAAGACCACCAAAGCCAAAACCAACGACCTGTCCCCCGAAGAGCTCCAACGGAGACGACAAAATGGATTGTGATTCCAGTATGGTTCCCCGAATCATATGGCCAGAGATTGCCCAAAAAAGAAAGGTCCTAAGAAAAGCAAGCTCAATATTATGAGGATAGTTGGCAAAGGATGAGACCCTTTGGTTTTTCAAGGTCAGATCAGAACAAGCGCAGCTAGCTTCATGGTGGACTCGGGCGTGTCGAGGAATTTCATCAACGAGAAGACGGTGAAGAAGTTGAAGCTTCCTCTTATTGCTATTCCGGATCATCAGTCGGTTCAGTTGGCACAAGAGAGTTCCCTCTCGATCACTCATCGCACCCCGCGGCTACACGTTAGTATAGGCAAATTCCAGTGGTATGAGACACTTCACATCTTACCTCTTGGATACCATGAAGTGATCCTAAGGAAACCATGGCTGCGGAAGTGGAACCCGACGATCGATTGGAAAAACGGAAGCATGAGAGTGAGGAAAGGCGAAAAAGAGTTCAAGGTAAATGTGGGAGCGGCTGGTAAGGGATTCGAAGATGGACGCCTGTTTTCAGCATTATAGCTAAAGAGGGCACTCAAAAAAGGGGGGACAGGTTGAATGGTGGTCGTCCAACCCATGGAGGAAACAAAGGAGGGGATTCCGGAAGAATAAAGTAAAAGACATACTGACTTCGACTCAAAAAGAGGTGACGACTCAAAAAAGACTTCCCTATTGGCCCCGGAAGTTGTAACAAAGCTTCTCGAGGAGTATATTGATGTCTTTCCCCCAAAGCTCCCAGAAGGTTTGCCTCTGAAGCGCGATGTGGACCACAAGATAGAGCTTGATCCCATAGCGGTACCCCCGGCGAATCGAATGTATAAGATGAGTTACACCGAATTAGACGAACTCAAAAAGCAACTTGCGGAGTTGGTCGAAGCCCGAGTAATCGAACCAAACAAGTCACCGTATGTAGCCCCTATCCTCTTCGTGAATAAGAAAGATGGAGGTTTACGTATTTGTGTGGACTACCAAGCGCTAAATAAGTTGACCGTTAAAAATACGTACCCTCTACCAAGGATAGATGAATTGTTGGACCGATTAAGAGGCGCCAAATATTTTTCTAAGATAGACTTACGAAACAGTTACCACCAAATTAGAATTGCCGAGGAAGATGTGGAAAAGACTGCACTCAGGACCCGGTACGGTCATTTCCAATTTTTGATTATGCCATTCGGATTGACAACACACCGACAGCTTCTATGCACTTGATAAATTCTATCTTTCCGCAATATTTGGACGCCTTCGTAATAGTTTTCTTGGACTACATCTTGGTGTATAGCAAGACTTTGAAAGATCATGTGGAGCACCTGCGAACGGTCTTACAAGTGCTTAGGGAGAACAAATTGTACGGGAAGAGAAGTAAATGTGACTTCTTAAAGGAGAAAATTGACTTTTTGGGCCATGTGGTGAGCCGGGTTGGAATCGCTGTGGTTCCAAACAAAAATAGGGCAGTTAAGGAGTGGCCGCAACCAACTAATGTTACAGAGTTACGGAGCTTTCTTGGATTATGCTCCTACTATCGCCGATTCGTAGAAGGTTTCGAAAAAATTGTTGCACCTTTGACAGACCTACTCAAGAATGACTTGCCCTGGGAGTGGGAAACGACGCAAGGGGCAGCCTTTGACACGCTAAAGGAGCGGTTGGTTACCGCCCATGTGTTAATTGTTCCCAACCTTGAGATTGGACGGTAATTACCGATGCTAGATGCAGCTATGACCTGCCCTAGGAGTGGGAAACGGCACAAGGGGCAGCCTTTGACACGCTAAAGGAGCGGTTGGTTACCGCCCCTGTGTTAGTTGTTCCCAACCTTGAGATTGGACGGTAATTACTGATGCCAGATGCGGCTATTGGAGCGATTCTTTTGCAAGATCATGGAAAAGGCTTACAACTAGTGTTGGGTATCGGGTAGATTCATATCGCGATAATCTCGATATTCAATATATCGAATATCGATCGAGGAGGATCCTCGATATATCGTACCGAGACCAACATAAATTATCGCGATATATATCGCGATATATAGTATTTTTTAAATATTTTATTTTTATTTTTTTATATAATATGTTATTTTAGCGAAAAAGTCAAATTGTCTAATACGCCACGTACGCCGTGATTTTCGTTCCGTGACTTAAAGGTAGACGCCGCAAAATGTAACCGACAAAAAAGTACTAATTCTGAAATTCTAATAATTAATTATTTGGGGTATGGTTACACGAGGAGGTCTCTGTAATAGTACGGACAGCAAAATTTATGTATTACAGAGTCTCGGGTACATCGCGTATCTTTTGTCAAAAAGTTTTACATACGTTTTTTGATATGAGTGGTTTCACGTAAGCTGACTACCAAATCTAAAATATCATCGAATATCTGGAAACCGACCTTTTTCGTCTGGAAAATCGTACTTGCGTATGATGTACGTGTACTTCACAAGTGTACCTCGTCAATGTACCTCAGAGATCTCCTTCACTCTGTGACTTTCAGGAAAAAACCGTATTTCTTTCCGGCAAAGATTTTACAGTCACTTTGTCCGAAGTCACGAGACTTTGAAAACCTGTGGGATTTTATTTTTTTTTAGCTTCGATAAATCGACGATACGATATATCGGCGATATATCGCGATGATTTGAAATTCGATATATCGAAACGATATATCGATTATCGGGTACTTGAAATTCAATATATATCGAATATCGGCAATGGGTCCTCGATACCCAACACTACTTACAACCCATTGCCTACGAAAGTAGGAAACTAAAGGCAGCAGAACTTAACTGGGCCACACATGAAAAAGAGAGGATAACAATCATTAATGCATTCAAAGTCTAGAAGTGCTACGTTAAAGAGAAGCGAATCACTGTAGTCACTGATCACCACGCGTTACAGTATCTCCAAACGCAATCTAAGATGTCAAAATAACAAGCTAGATGGATGACATTTCTTCAAACCTACGGCCCGGAGTTAAAAATAGAATACAAACCAGGCAAGACAAACCCAGCAGATGCTTTTTCAAAGAGGCACGTGTCGCTGCGCTAGTGACGGAGCAAGTATCGCAACCATCAGAGGACCGAAGCGAAAGTGTTGTGAGAAGGGACACCGCAGCAGTGAACAAAACGCAGGACCAAAAAGTCAACGTAGTGACAAGTACGGTGCAAGTGGATGAGCAGTGGCTAAATAGGATTAACGCCGCATACGACGATGACGATGCAATCAAGGAACTAATCAAACAAAATATCTTAATTCAAACCGCCAATGGCATGTGGCGGTACAGAACGAGTCATTCGCCTCGACTTTATGTTCCGACAAACCAAGAGTTACGCCACGCGATACTAAAAATGAGTCATGACTGTTGTAATTTATAAATATTTAATTCTTTAAATAGGGGTAAAAATAACTTAGAATATTTTTTAAGTAGTCTATTGTAATACTTACCTTAATTAGCGTTACAAAAGCAAAAAGTACAGTAGAGTGAATTGTACTTTTATAAGGACACGTGTCGTCAAAATAACGTATGCAGGATTTTTGGAGTGGCGTCTGTTGTTTTTAGAAAGCTTTAGTCCTTTCTATGCTTCAGCCGTGAGGGAGAGAGAGCTGTTCAGGACTTAAGATTTTTTTGGTTGAGTTCGGTTCAGTACTTACCAAAATTAGTGTGATAGTGAAGTTGGGAGTTCACGGCTCATTCACACTTGGGACACGCGTCGTCACTTGGGAGAATTCGTGAGTATGTCCTCCGTGGACGTACGGAAATTTGGCAAGACCACGGGACTTCGTGAAGTCAGTTCTACGGTGCCAAATCCTCTAATCGGACCGCTGATAGCCGCCGCCAACATATAGTGACGAGGCGTGACGAGATCATTATCACTTTACATTGTCTGAACTTCGGTGTAAATATTTGGTAGAATATAACTTTGTTCATAGTGAATTATTTGTTGTGATAGAATGTTAGATGTACGGCTGGAATGCCTCCGTACAGCTTAGTGTAGTTTCGGTGTATAGAAGTAGGACTTAGTGAACTTGATTTTTAGGAACAAATGATATGAAAACTGTACACTCAGTTTTATGTAATTTCATTTCTACATATCTCACAGATCCATAAGCTGAATTGATTGATATTTTGTGTGTGTGTTTCTCTAGCAGTTATCTACACTGTGGTAAATTTTCAGAACCATTAGAGCATTTTTCTGAATGTTATAGTCTGTCAAAGTTGCTGTTCAGCCATCGATATTTGTGGAAGGTTCCTCTCTTGATTTGTTCTACGATGACTACTGCTGCATCTTCTTCATCTTCAGTGCCAGCAGTTGAGACTTCTTCATCTTCAGTACCAGCAGTTGTCTCAGAACAATAGGTCACGGGCCCGCCTTCACGACTTCTGGTCTTTGATGGACGTGAATATCTGTATTGGGCAGATTTGGTTAAGTCTTACTTCAAGCAAGTGAAACTTATTGATGTGTTAAATGGATCATTGGCAAAATCTGATGCCAACTTTGATCAGAAAAATGTCCAGGCTTTGCATTTAGTAAAGCTTATGATATCAAAAGAATTGCATATGACATATATTAATGTTACAAAGGCATCAGATTTGTGGGATGCATTGAAATCTTCTTTTGTTAAAGCTAGTGACCAGCATGAGATTATGACTGCTGGTCAGATCTATGAGTATAAGTACACAGGTGGTAGCATGGTGGAATACACTAATCGGTTTCGAATGTTACTGTCAGAAAATGCATGTTCTAGGGGGACTTTCTCCCCTTATCATCAAGCCATGATTCTCCTAAAGGGGCTTCCTAATCAATATAAAGGAGCCTCAGATGAAATAAAAAAATTGTCTAAACCTCTTTGGAATTTGCAAACAGCTATAGAGTTTATCTTGGCAGAAGAGGCTACTCAGACAGTTTTTGGATTTGGAAAACCAGCTGTAGCATTTACGGCTCAGAGGGAAAGTAGATATCAAGGGAATCAATTTAATCCTCAGTTTGAGAAATGTGTTTATTGCTATACTGATGGTCACTCCTACAGAGCTTGTCCTTTGTATGTAAAAGCACTTGAAACAGGTACCTTTCGGAAAGGATGGAGACACCGCGGACCTCCCATTTCCCAAAAACCTCCGAATAAAATTGTTGCATTTTCAGCAAGGGATAGGGAATCTAAGTAGAAAACGACCGAGGAAACGGCACCTGATGTGATCAGTTTTCCAAAAGTGATGACAAAGAGTTCTTTGCTCTTGCCAAACTCGACATGATGGAAGGAGAAAAGGACCTCGGATGGATAATGGATTCTGGCAGCTCTTCACACATGTGCTGGAACAAGTGTTGGTTTAAGGATATGTCTTCTATTCTTTTACGTCAGATCTTTTATGCTTGTGGCTATGCCGTTGAATCAAATGCCAAAGGAAACATAGATTTGGATTGTGTGATAGATGGAAAGGTTGTTAAGAGAACTTTGTATGATGTCTTGTATGTTCCAAAATTTAAGAAAAAATTCTTTTCTACGTCTGTAGCTAAAAGCAAAGGCTTTGAGGTTCTCCAGAAAAATGGTAAGAAAATAGTGAGCAAGAATAGAAGAGTAGCTCTAGTAGGAACTAGAGGCCCAAACTTTTTGTACCGCATGGACCTGGCTAATAAAATTGATTTCGCGTACTCCAGTGTCCTATGTGATAATGTTTTGTGGCATAAAAGGCTTGGTCATGTGCAACATGAGAGACTTACTAAGATGATAAAGCATGATATGATAGAGGGAGTCAAGCTTGGTCAACAAGAGTCTCATGTATATGATGGTGGCGCTCTCGGAAAGCTTCACAAGCTTTCCCTATCACAAGTTTCTACCACAGATGTTCTTGGTATTATTCACTCTGATGTTTTCGGCCCTTCTAAAGTTCCCTCACTTGGTGGCAACCGCTTCTTTGTCACCTTTACAAACGATTACTCCCGGAATAGTCGCCTATACTTCATGAAGGAGAAGAGAGAAGTCTTCACTCACTTTAAGCACTACAAAATATGGGCGGAGAAACTTCACGGCAAATCTATTCTTGCTTTGCGAACGGATAATGGTGGAGAGTATGTATCTCATGCCTTTGCTGATTTTGTGAAAGAAAATGGCATCTCTCGTGAATTTATTGCTCCGTACACACCGGAACAAAATGGTGTTGCCGAGAGACTTAATCGGACTTTGACTGAATGTGCTCGATCTATGATGGCCGATAAAGGTGTGGATCCAAAGTTTTGGGGGGAAGCTTTTAATTGTGCTTCCTACATCAAAAACAGAGTGGAAAACCGAGCTGTTAGGGGAAGGACACCTTATGAAGTGTGGACAGGCAGAAAGCCAAATGTCAGTCATTTTAGAGTTTTTGGTAGCAAATGTTTTATCTTGGATAATCTTCCTAATTGGAAGCTTAGTCCAAAATCTGTACCTGGTGTCTTTTTAGGCTATGATGATGAATCTGCATGTTATACAGTCTATAATCCTCAGAGAGGATGCCTTCAAACAGCCATGAATAATCAGATTAAAGAAGAAAGTCAATCTTTTGACGTTTTTAGCAAGGATGCACCTGAAAGGAATGAGAAAATACAAGAATATATCATTCTTGAGAAGGTACCTTTTACTCCAACCTCTTCTACTTCTTCTACATCTCTCCCAAATGCCTCTGGGCCCTCTAATAATCTTTCTAGAGCTGCTCCTTCTGTTGATGCTCCTCCCAATACACGCCCTGTGCGGCAAGGTAGGGAACCAACAGTTTCCGGGTCAGATTATCCGGGTGGAAGAAGGCAAAGCACCCGCTTTCGAGGCGACCGAGTTGAGAGTGTTTTTTCTGCAAGCACAAGGGAGCCACTTACTATTCATGAAGATTTTTCTGTTCCTGAAAAAGATCATTAGATCGCGGCTGCAACTAAGGAGATAAAGTCAATTATGGAAGCCCAAACTTGGGAACTTGTGGAGCTCCCACCGAACCGGAAAACTATCGGTTCTAAGTGGGTTTTCAAATTAAAATTGAACCCTGATAACACAATTGAGAGATATAAAGCTAGATTGGTGGCTAAGGGATTTAGCCAAAGAAAGGGAATTGATTATGAAGAGACCTTCTCTCCTGTGGTTCGCTTTCCTACTGTTAGAGTTTTGTTATCCCTTGCTGCAATAGAGGATATGGAATTGCATCAGATGGATATAAAGACGGCTTTCTTGCATGGTGACTTTGAGGAAGTAATCTATATGAAGCAGCCAAAGATGTATGCAGAAAAAGGGAAAGAAAATCTGGTCTGTAAACTGTTGAAGTCCATGTATGGTCTGAAACAGGCTCCGAGACAATGGAACCTAAAAATAGATGAGTTTTTAACCAATCTTGGCTTTACCAGGATGAGTTCAGATCACTCAGTCTATGTAATGCAAGGTGAAAATGGAGTGATTTATGTGGCATTGTATGTAGATGATTTGCTACTGATTAGCAAATCCATCAATGAGATTAATAAAATAAAATCAGCTCTGAATTCCCGGTTTGAAATGAAAGACTTGGATGAGGCTAAGTATATTCAAGGAATTCAAGTAGAAAGAGACAGGAAACAAAAAAATATATATTTAACTCAAAAAGAAGCTTTCAAGAACATGTTAGAAAATTTTGGCATATCCGAAGCAAAGGGGAGTGCCACTCTTATGGAATTCAAGCAGAAATTGGTGGGCACGCAAACGGATGGTGGTGTTTTGGTTGATGATTTCTTAGATTCAGGGGAGGCAGATTCTATGTCCTCCATTCCTTACAGGCAGATTGTCGGAAGCCTCATTTATTTCATGAATTGTACTCGTCCCGACATCGCAGCAGCGGTTCGAGCCTTAAGCCGAAGCCTGCAGAATCTAAGGAAGTCAGACTATGAGGCAGCAAAGAGAGTTCTTCGTTATCTTGCAGGAACTCGAAATCTTAGACTCTCTCTCGGTGGAGAGGAAGTCAAAATTCATACATGGAGCAATGCGAGCTACGGAGATATGCCGAGCGGACGCTCCACCACCGGATACATTTTGAAGATCGGAAGTGGAACTTGCTACTGGAGCAGCAAACTTCAAAAGGTAACAGCTCAGTCTACTATGGAGGCTGAGTACATGGCTGCCAGCTCGGCAGTTAAAGAGTTTCTTTGGGTAAAGTCTCTTCTCCAAGAGCTTCTCTTTATGCAATCTAGACCGCAGATAGTGTGGTGTGAAAATCAGACAGCAATCGCTATTGCATCTAATCCCAGTCATCACTTTAAGAGTAAGCACATTGATATCAAGCTACACTTTGTAAGAGAAAAGGTGATGGGAAAAATCTTAAAGTTGAGTTATTTACCGGATGAGCAAATGGTGGTTGATATGATGACGAAACCCTTACCTGCTCCCAAATTGAAGTTCTGTAGAGATGCATGTGGACTGAGTGACTAACACAGTCTAAAGCTTTAGGGGAGTGTTGTTTTTAAAAAGCTTTAGTCCTCTCTACGCTTCAGCTGTGAGGGAGAGAGAGTTGTTCAGGACTTAAGCTATTTTTGGTTGAGTTCAATTCAGTACTTATCAAAATTAGTGTGACAGTGAAGTTGGGAGTTCACGGTTCATTCACACTTGGGACACGCGTCGTCACTTGGGAGAATGCGTGAGTATGTCCTCCGTAGACGTACGGAAATTCGGCAGGACCACGGGACTTTGTGAAGTCAGTTCTACGGTGCCAAATCCTCTAATCGGACCGCTGACAGCCGCCGCCAACAAATAGTGACGAGGCGTGACTAGATCATTATCACTTTACGTTGTCTGAACTTCGGTGTAAATATTTGGTAGAATAGAACTTTGTTCATAGTGAATTATTTGTTGTGATAGAATGTTAGATGTACGGCTGGAATGCCTCCGTACAGCTTAGTGTAGTTTCGGTGTATAGAAGTAGGACTTAGTGAATTTGATTTTTAGGAACAAATGATATAAAAATTGTACACTCAGTTTTATGTAATTTCATTTCGACATATCTCACAGATCTGTTAGCGGAATTGATAGATATTTTATGTGTGTGTTTCTCTCTAGGTTATCTACACTGTGGTATATTTTCAAAACCATTACAGTGTTTTTCTGACAGTTATAGTCTGTCAAAGTTGTTGTTCAGCCATCAGTATTTGTGGAAGCTTCCTCTCTTGATTTGTTCTACGATGACTACTGCTGCATCTTCTTCATCTTCAGTGCCATAATTTGTCTCATAACAACAGCGCCAACAATCAGCCACACGCGTTACGTAGTGAGGATTTGATTCGAAGGATCGGAGGAACGGGATTTGAACCGGGTATTCCGAAATTATATGGTACAGTTCGACGGTACCATCGTGGATTGAATTTGTGGATTCACCTGGGACCACAAGCGTGATTCACGAGGGACCACAAGCGTGATTCGCGTGGGACCACAAGTGACGAAGCACTCAAGTGCTTCGTACTACACGACCACATTCGGCTGGACTTTAGCAACTACTGTTCTCCAAGCATTTGGAACGTTTTTTGTACGGTTGGAACGTTTTGTGTACGATTCAATATCTGGAAATATTTGAATAACATTGTTTTGTGGTTTAGTGTAATAAAAAATAGTGTTCCATAAATCAGGTTTTTAGAAAATAATAATTAGGGTTTTGAGGTATCGTGATGTATAGGTAGGATGCTTTGTCGTTGGCCAGGATAATAACCGTAGTAACGGTTACCCAAAGTAGTGTAGATCACTATATGCATACTGTGAGTATATAAACTCAGGACTTAGCCAATTTTGTAGCATCCAGTTTTGGGAATATGATTTTCTAAGGGCAGTTTTTGGGAAGCTTCCAAACATCATATCTTATGGTTTACTTGGTCATTTAGGCTGCAATTTTGGGAATTGTTAGTTTACTGTATTGTGTATCACTGTGGCAAAATTGAGGCATATTGGCTTTTTGAGTCATATTTGGTGTACGCTGAAAGTTGGCTTTTGAGTAGGTGCTTGATAGCTTTTGTTGTTTTCCATGTCTACTTCCACTACTACTGTTGGTTGGTTCCCCTCCTACAACAGTGGTTGTAGAACAACAATGACGAGCCGCTCAGTTGACATTTCGGATGAGATAAAACAATTGCACGTATCGTTGAGGCGTACTATTGGCCGAACATGACTCAGGAGATCGCGGAATATGTCGGGATGTGTGACTCTTCTAACAGAAATAAATCAGAATCGGGTTGTCAAGGACTTTTACAACCTCTTTCAATACCATCTGGTCCTTGGGAGGCAATTTCGATGGACTTTATTGGTGCTCTTTCGTTGAATCCGGAAGGCTATGACTCCATATTCGTCGTCGTGGATTACCTTATGAAAATGGCCCATTTCTTACCTACAACAAACACAGCTACTAATCGGGATGTGGTAGACTTATTTTTTCGCGAGATTTTATGTCATCACAGGCTTCCAAAAAAGATCGTGAGTGATCGCGATAGAAAATTTGTCGGTCACTTTTGGAAAAATCTATTCAAGTTGTGTGGAACGCAGTTAGCCATGTCCACCGCGTACCACCCTCAGACTAACAGTCAAACCGAAAGGGTAAACAGAACATTAGAAGAGGCTTTAAGGGCTTATGTGTTGGTGCACCAAACAGATTGGGTAAACCATTTGATGGCGATTGAAGTGGCGTACAACAGTGATGTAAACTCGTCCACTAAGGCTACGTCATTCTCTCTAAATGGGCGACAACCCATTCTTCCCCAAAACCTATTCGTCACGGATTGCCCCACAACGGCCGCTATGGACTTTGCACAAACGCGCAAACAAATCTGGATAAAGCGGCGAAGGCCCTCCAACTGGCAAAGGATCGTCAAAAATAACAGGTCGACTCTCACTGGAAGGACATTGCCTTTAGTATATGTGACAAGGTTCGCCTTAATATGGCAAACATGTCATTAGCGGGTGCCCCCTTAAAGAAGTTGGTGCCGAAGTTTACACGACGATTCACTGTCTTTTCCAAAGTGAGCGAGGTGGCCTACAAACTTGATATTCCAAAGGAATGGCAAATACACAATGTGTTCCACGTTTCCCTACTCAAGCCGTTTTGCGACCCCGATTTTATTTTTCCTAATCTCTGACCATACACCCCACTACCACCAATTCAAGGTACCACGGATGAATACGAGGTGGAGGAAATTTTGCAGTCGCGTCGACTACGAAATTTCAACTCCACGCAATATCTAGTGTGGTGGAAAGGCTACGTAGGTGAGGACGATTCTTGGGTGGACAAAAGGGATCTTCATTCACCCGATTTGCTGCGTCGGTTTACGCAGAGTGCGGACCCTCAGCATAACCGGAGGGGAAGTCGCACTAAGCGCCAAAAGGGAACGAATCGCAAAATCGCAACCATGGCAGTCATCTTGGGGACTCGGCGAGGAAACGCAGCGGCGATGATAGCGGACCGCAGCACTATGGTTGCATAACAATTGAAGCGCAACATAGTAACGGCGTCGTCAAAGAATCGCAACGCCCTTACTACGCTGACAAAAAATTGCAACGGTGCGGTTTTGAATCGCAACATTGGGGACGTTGAACCCTCAGTATCGTCGAAGCAGCGCAATCTACGAAATGTTAGACGTTGCGATACCCTCGCAATCTGCGACACCTAGAAGAGTCCAACTGTGAAACCCTCAACACCCTCGGCTAAAGCCGCCATCAGCCTTCGTGACCAACCTAGTCGTATCAGTTTGGATATCACCTCGCTCGACATCGCTAGTTTACCCTCACTTATCGAGTTGCCTGAACTATCTTGCACAACAGCATCCATGGCGTCGTCGTCCTCTCGACCACCGAAAAGGAGGAT
Source organism: Zygnema cylindricum (assembly GCA_037447655.1). Taxonomy (NCBI): domain Eukaryota; kingdom Viridiplantae; phylum Streptophyta; class Zygnematophyceae; order Zygnematales; family Zygnemataceae; genus Zygnema; species Zygnema cylindricum. The sequence continues at coordinate 102,319 of JBBHKE010000385.1, read as the reverse complement.
ACTCGTACGGGTAGGTCTCGAAGATATACCCCGCCAGGATAGGTTGTTAGTTGCAGCTGAGGTCATAGTAGACGAGGACCAGAGAAAGGGGATGGTGGAAGATCTGGAGCAAGGGGAGACAGCTGGTAGCGAGGAAGGAACAACTGGAAGCAGTGGAGGGGAGGGGTCACAAAATTCGCAAAACCCTGAGTACAACCCACTTCGATAAAGGGATGGCGGCGATGAAGAGGATCATGTGCTCTCAGACGCGGACGAGCCAAAGCGGGAGCCGACACCCCCATCAATAGAGGAGCGTGCCTCTGATTTGGAGGTGATGAAGAAACCCTAACAAAGAGAGCACCGCCGACGAGCAGTTATTGGAGAGGTTTGAAAAGAGGGTTGGGGCGCAGTACCCGAGTGAGGATGATGAATTTGTCCTCGGACAGGAAGAAGGTGAAACAGAAAGGGAGAATGAAAAAGAAGAAGAAATTCCCGATTACCTATTATCACTACCCCTCGATTCTCAACATGCGGACCTCACCTTTAGTTTTGCCAAATGGTTCTATTGAGATCCTTCGGAATGGCAAGCAACGTGGCGCACAGGAAAACTTGGGGAACCAATCAACATCCCTACCAGCATGCCGTCACAACCAGCCTAGATTTTTATAAGGACAAAGAACGTAGGGAATAATCATAAGGGTTGTGTTCAGCTAAACCCTCATGCCTTACCATTCGTAGAAGTGGTCGAGGACCAATACCAATACAAGGTGGACGTTCCCGCATTACTCCGCCAATACCATCCATGGGACGTCCGTCTTCATGATATCATCTCGCGGGCTGAAATCACGCCCGAGGTTTGAGCACTTAAATTGGCCCGGAAGAACGCTCTGTAGCGGGCCCGAGCTGCCAGGAAATATATTTCCTTCAAATTGAGAAAAGTACCTCGGTGGGAGCCTGCGGACGAAGTGGAAGAGGAAGCCCAACCAGTCGCAGCCCCCACAGCTCCCGAAAGTTTGGCACCTGACGTGTCTACACCCGAGCCCTCTTCGCCACAACCAGAGGTGCCAACAGCTGCATCGGAAGAGGGAGATAACCTGCTACGAGAGCAGGTCGCTTGGAGACGATTGGCAGCGGCTGTTCACTACATCGCGTTTTTGGAGACCCGATGCGAGCAACTCCAAAATGAATTGAACACCCTGCAGGGGGAATTTGAAGAGTATCGACAAGAGACATACAAAATACTCCGCCAACTCTTATTTCCCTTAGTTAGTAAAGTTCATCGGGACACTAAACCATTAGTGGGAGGCACTCTAACACGGTTACAAAGTTGTGTACCCTGTAGGCTGCTATAGTTGCGGTTTCAATGCAACGCAATTGCGATGACAAACTAGCGCAGCATACCAGCATAGCAACATAGCAACTTAGTATCGCAGCATAGCAACGCAATGTAGCAGTATAGCAACGCCGCAGAATGTAGATTGAGCTGTATTATTCTAGAAGACAGAATGGATAGATCTTAGTTGACCTAGAAGGTCCACCTGTACATAAGTGTAATACCAAGTTGACTAGCAGCTTGTTAGTTTAAATAGCCAAGTAGACCTTGTCAAAAGTAGACTCTTTTGAGTAGACTTTCACAGTGAGCTTTCAACCTTGTAATCTCCTCCCGATTAATAAAGCTCAGCTCTTTTGCTGTGAACGCAGTGTGTGTATCCTTGGGGTTATTCCGTTGTGCATTGTGAACGTGGTGTGACTACCTTGTCCCTTTTACATTGGTATCAAAGCTTTCCCTCGTGACTCGACTGCATCAAAGGCCACGCCTTATCCACATCAGACATGTTGGAGCGTGTTCTTCGGGAGTTAGAAAATGTTAAATTATAGAATGCTCATCTAAGTGACACCACCGCAACCTAGGAGTCTCGTCTTGGTGAAAGAACGCATGGAAGCGTAGAGAGAGATTTGAAGAGACCTAAGCTAAGACTGAAAGGATCGATAATAAATTCTGAGCTCACTAACAAACACTTATAGCAGCAGAAGCATTCAGAATATAAAACATTACATCAACATTGAAGAGACATTTCAGAAAATTCTCACATTAATAAAAAAACTGAAATTACAATTTCTTCTCTCTCTCTTCTATTACTCCATATAATCCTCCAATTCCTCATTGATTAATTAACACACAGTCATGGTGTCCCTTAAATACAATACCAGCCATGGCGTGACACGTGTGAGCGTGCGCCGCCAAGAAGCCTCCAGAAATCTGCCACCTGTCCGCAGATTAAGCTAGAACACTCTTAATTTCACTAAGGACTCAAAAAATCTCGCGCGTCCTTCAAATACGTGACTCTTGTTAACAGGTTATGGCAAAGGTGTTTATGGAAGTTTAAGGTATTAACGATTGTTCTAAAGGTGTTTTGGTTCGTGTATTATAAGTTTTACTAAAGGTATTTCAGTATGTTCTGGGTATTTACGAGTTGCTAGTTTTGTTTTGTTGCGCACGTGTAATGGGCGAGTCAGTGAAAGTCATAGTTTTAAAGTAGGTGAAAGAGGCCCATACAATATGCTTATTGTACGCAAAAAATACAATATACCCTTAAGACCCATATTGTATTGGTCGCAAAATGAAATAAAATAGTAACAGGTTGAGTTGCACATGGATCGATAAAGAATTAAACGTCATGTCTAAATTTCAAAAAAAAAATCGGACAAAAAAATATTTTTCTGTGAGTTTTGATCGACTTTTTATTTAAACCGTCAGATTTGGACGATTTGCCGGTCGTTGATGAAAGTAACGATCTAAGAAGATCACATGAAAAGCCCATAACACAACTTACGATAGGACTATCGTCAGATTCGGACAATCGGACGGTCGTTGATGAAAGTAGCGATCTAAGAAGATCACATGGAAAGCCCGTAACACAACTTACGCTAGAGGCGGTCTACAAAAGGCCTACCAAAAAACGCGTACTTTTGAACTAAGGTGAAAGGCGTTTCACGTGACGTACTGTCACAGTGTCTGTGGTAATATTGCTATTGGTGGCTTTTATGATAAAAACGAACACCAAAACTTCTAATCATAGTTCAAAAGTAGGCGTTTTTTGTTAGGCCTTTTGTAGGCTGCCTTTAGCGTAAGTTGTGTTACGGGCTTTCCCTGTGATCTTCTTAGATCGCTACTTTCATCAGCGATCCGATCGTGAATCGACGATAGTCTATCATAATTCATGATTATCTTCGGCTGTTCCACCGAATCGGCAAATCGACGGTTTAAAAAAGTCGTTCAAAACTCACAGAAGAAGATTTTTTTGTCCAATTTTTTTTTCAAATTTAGACATGACGTTTAATTCTCTATCGATCCATGTGCAACTCAACCCTGATACTATTTTATTTCATTTTGCGGTCAATACAATATGGGTCTTAAGGCCATATTGTATGTTTTCCATACAATAGGCATATTGTATGGGCGTACGGTCACCTACTTTTGAACTATGCTTCGAATGGTTGTTTGTGCTTGGTATTTTGGGCGGTATCTGATTTCTTGTCTTAGGGTAGAATTCCATTACACGAAAAGTGTGGTTCGTTACTGGATACCGTACAAGTTTGTACATATTCGTACCACGCCGTACCTTATTTTTTTTTTGTCAGACGAAATATCGTTACTGGAAAGATCGTTACTGGAAAGCTGTCAGGAAGCTCCAATGATGTAGGCGTAATTCCTGGCCGTTGGATAATTCACTTTTTCAGATCCGCGAAGCAATCGCGCACATCATCCAGTGTGACGATACTCTCCTCGCGAGGAGAGTTGTACGATACTAGACGTGTACCATTGGTACACGTGAAAAAACAAAAAAATCTACGCTTTGAACAAGCGATCACAGGTCTACACGTCGTATAGGCCATGTACTTACGTCGTACGGTCCATATGCCGCCTGCCATGCTGGATGCAGGTGAGCCTAAAATATTTTGGCACGCTCCGTCTGATATCCACCGACATTCAAAGTTTGCCGCGACCTTCAAATTTTGCCGCGTCTTTTTGCCATTCCGTTTCGAAATTTTGATTTACGATTTCAAAATCTAAAATCTGGCCGCAAACTTTAGGTACGAATCATTAACTACCTCCGGTTGTACAGATACTTCGTTCTGACTTTCCGTTTGAAGATTTTCTTTAAGATTTTCAATTCTGGACTCTAACCTACGTGGCGCCAATCATAATTGAGGAAAGCTTGTTACTGGCCCGACAAAATGGAATAGTCTTCTAGTAAACGCTGCCAGTATAATTTTCCGTACATTTACTGGGACCGCCTAATGGAATTCTACCCTTATTCGTGGCTACAAGAACAGTATCGTTGACCCTCGAGGACCTCGAAAGAGTTGACCAAGAAACGTATTAGTTAACGCTAATAGTGTTCATGTAAGAAACAATTGTGTCGCTCTGAACTGTGTGAACTTATTGCACTCACTCAACTCTAAATCAGAACAGAAAATCTGAACGGGCAATGCAGATCCACGTGTCCTATCCAATGGAGCACTAACAATCGAATCCGTGAAACCGCTGAAAAACATCGGTAGGAGCCGCTGTACGGATTCAGTTTACAACAAAATCATTAATTGGGTGAAATCAATTCGTGACCGGCCCACTTTCCGACAATCGTTTGAAACTGTACTGAAGACCGCGTGGTTCATGCACTCAGCCGCGTTGACCATTGTTGACTTCACAACATCCTGTCGCTTCTGACGGCCGACCAGTCGACTTCGGCGGCGATATCGACCGCTTCGTTTATTCCGCCACCGACACGCCACCGACAACCTTCCAAACGCACCGACAAATCCAAAACGCCAAACGAACAATCCAGACCGCCGCCATTTCCCAATTCGCAAAGTCGACTATAAAGGCCACCGGCAATACCATAACTTTCTCAACATTCCCAGCTCTCTAACCTTCTACCAAGCTTCTAAATTATCTTCGCCTTCTCCTCTCCATTCGCCATGGCACGTGTAGTATCTCTCCTAGTTCTGGTTCTCTCTTTAGCAGCCATGGCTCCTTCCCTCGCCCATAAGTCAAATGGCCATAGATCCAACTCTCCCCACTCCCTCACTTCTCCCCATCCTTCCCACCCTCCCATCCCTCATCCTCCCACTTCCCCATCCACTCACGTGTCAATCCATTCTCCCCATCCTCCCCATCCTCCACGTGGCAGGGCACCGAAACTCCTGAGCTTCTTCTGGACCACACGCGGAACAAGCCTCCCCATTCGCCAAGCCCCCATCCTCCCCACATGTCAACAAGCCACCTCGTTCGCCCACACGTGTGAACAAGCCTCCTCATTCGCCAAAGTCCCCCCATCCTCCCGCACATGTCAACAAGCCACTCTTGTTCGCCCACACGTGTGAACAAGCCTCCTCATTCGCCAAAGTCCCCCCATCCTCCCGCACATGTCCACAAGCCCCCTCATTCACCCACACGTGTGAACAAGCCCCCTCATTCACCAAAGCATGCGGGAAAACCTCCTCACCCCCCTTCCCGACGTGAGAACAAACCTCCCCACTCTCCCACACGTGTGAACAAACCACCCCATTCGCCAAAATCTCGAAGCCCACCTGGAAAGGGCAGACGTCATCTTCTTCACACGTAAGAAGGAGGTTTAAGATTGGGCAGCTCAAAGTCTTTGAGAAGGCAGGGAATTTGATGGGGAATTCGATTTTTTTTGGGGAAATTTCCTCCAGAAATGAATTTGAAAACTGGGAAACGTCAAAATAACACGTTTTAGAGGCACAAATGAAGTTATTGGAAATCAAAATATATTTATTTATTTTCTGTTGGGTGGGCAATTTGAAGAATTTTTTTTGTTTCGGGCAGTAGGCAGGCTAAAGAATTCGTTCCTGCCATCTGTCCGCCCCCCAAAAAAAAAGTTGAGAGGGATAAGACAGCTATATTTCTGGGAACTTTTTGGAATTGATGATATTTATTTTGGTTTTTAGAATTTTGGGATTCTCAGGTGGGGTGTAGTTTATGGGACATATATTCAAAAGCCTTTGATAGTTTCAAAGATGATTTGTATTTTAATGCAATGTTTAAGAAATCATGGGCGTGTGTAAGGTTACTATGGGTTTATTAATGGAGAACTTTTGCATTTGGTGGTTTTTATCTTCTGTTTTTGTAACACTTCTCCCTACTCCTCTGTCTCTCCTTGTCCCTCTCCTTCTCCCTCTCTCTCTGTCCCTCTATCTCTGCCTCTCCCTCTCCCGCTGTCTCACACTCTTTCTCTGCCTTTCCCTCTCTCTCTCCCTCTGGCTCTCCCTTTCCCTCCCCCGCTGTCTTTCCCCCTTTCTCTGTCTCTCCCCCTCCCAATCCCGCTGTCTTTCCTTCCACCCCTTCCTCTCCTATCCCTCTCCTCCTCCCTCTGTCTTTCCCGCTCCTTCTCCCTCTCCTCTCCTTTTCCCCCTCCTGTCTTTTCCTCTCCATCTCCTCTCCCTCTCCCGCTGCCTCTCCCTCTCCTTCTTCCCCTCCCGCTCCCTCTCCATTTCTCCCCCTCCTGCTCCCACTCCCTCTCCCTACCCCCCTCCCTTCCCCTTCCCTCCTCACCCTCCCTTTTCCCCTCTCTCCCTCTCCCTCCCTCTCTCCCTCTCTTCCCCTCTCCCCCCCTCTCCCTCTCCCTCTCCCTCAACCTCCCCTTCTTCCCTCCCCCTTTTTCCCTCTCCCTCTCTCCCCCTCCCTCTCACTCTCCCTCTCCTTCTCCCTCACCCTAACCCTCCATTTCCCCTCTCTCCCTCTACCTGCCCCTCCCTCCCCTTTTTTTCTTCTCACTCTCTCCCCCTCTCTCTCCCTTATATCTCCCTCTGCCTCTCCATTCCCTTCCATCTCCACCTTTTTGTCTCCCCCTCCCCCTCGCTCTCCCTTTCCCTCACTCTCGCTCTCTCTCTGTCACTTTCTCTCTCTTCCCTCTCCCTCCCCCTCTCCCTTACCCTCCCCCTTATCCTCTCCCCCTCCCTCTCGCTCTCCCTTCCTCTCGCACTCCATCTCTCTCTCACTCTCCCTCTCTCGCTCTCTGTAGTTTCTTAGTGCCGATTTTTGGCGTTTCCCCGTTTGAAATTAGTATTTTAAAAAGTGTTAATTAGATTAAACGGTTACAAATTTTTTGGGAATATTAGTATTGGGAGTATTAGGGAATTACTCAACAATCCATTTTTTTTCTTCTTTATTTTTTCTGTGCTTTTTCTTAAATTTTTCTTTATTTTTTCATCTTTTTTATTCTCAAATGCTTGATTTGCATACGTGTGGTTATTACTTCTATTTTTACTATTACTCTATTTCCCTTTTTGGACTCGTTTCCACTATACTTATCATACAAAATCGTCGTTTTACAGGCAAATATTATTTTTTACATTAGTTTTCCGTAAGTTTTTATGCCAAAATGGAATATAATTACTAGGATTCAGTGAAAAGTGGTTTTTTAAAATAAGTGAAATCTTCAATTTTAGAATTTTTATATAATTTCTTCTGTGATATGTTAGTATTATTTTCCCTTCCTCTTCTTCCCCTTCCCTTGTCCTTTAAAACAAGATTTTTATGTACAGTGTTCTCTTATCCTTTTTTTATAGATAAAAGTTCTTATTGCTGACTTTTTTTGTATTTTTCCAAAAACTGAATTGCAAATGGTTATTAGAGTGGAGACTGTTCTTGGTCCTCTATTTGTTTTTTTATGATTTTGTAGATATTGTTTTTTTTTCGAATGTAGGAAATCAAAAAACTATAAAAATTGTGTTTCCTTGCGACGAAATAGTATAGTGATAATTGAAAAACTCGAAAAATAAATAAAAATAAACAATTAAAATATATAAAAGGATTAGTGGGGAGATAGCTAGTTTCAGAATCAAAAACCACAATTCAATATGACAGTGGTCAGCGTTGTAGTTTTTCATATCTTATTTATTGATTAATAACAATTAACATTAACATTTATTTGATTTATTCTTTTATGTCCTCAAAAGTTGTCCTATATGTATTTTAATTTGAAAGATTTCTTTTAACTAACTTTAAAAAATATTATAGAACTGCTTTCAAAACAGGTTCAATACTCAAACAGTAAAAAAAAGTTTTTTTATGTCTTTTGTTTCATAATTTTCGGTTTTAATTTGTACAGAATCGTAAATAAAAGTGGATCCTATTATAAAGGATCAGAAAATAAAACCGCAAAAGGTAAAAATTTGCGAAGAAATTAAAACGTAAACTATTAACTTACAAGAAGTGTAAATTTGTATTTTAGTTGAAATGACTAATTTCATTTTTAGAAAAATAATCGGATTTCTTATTAAAAAAATCTTACCGACGAACCGAAACTACTCAATGGAGAGAAATTTTGCATTTTTTTTCTCTTCTCCCCCCCCTTTTTTTTTTTTTAAACGTCGAACTGTCAAATTTCGAACAATTTTTTTTTTACATTTTTTATCGGACCTTTTTTTGGTCATAAAATAGTATTAACAAAAACAAACGACATCAATCCGTAAACTTTAATCGTTTTTCAAACTTTAATTAATACTTCACTAAAACAAATTTCACGTTTAAACTGGTTTTATTCTAATAGGAATATATGGAATACAATAATTAATAGCAATGTAAAGTATAACATATTTTTTTTATATTCGAAAATGCTTCGAATTTTAAAAATTTTGAATGAGGAGAATCTTTTAAAATGTCCTATTTTTTTTATTTTTTTTTTTGCCGAAGATCTTGCTTTGGAGCCCAAAAATAAACCCATTTTTTTCAAATTAAGCACCAAATTGCCGATTTTTAAACGTTTTAATTGTTTACAACCAATTTGAAACGGAATAACTTACTTTCCAAATGAAAAAAAAACCGGAAATAAATATTGAAAAAGTACGCATTTGACCTAAATATGAAACATTTTCAAGTGAATTTAAAACCAACCCTTCTGATTTTTTTGTTCCGCTTATGTTTTTTTCCCTTGTTTTTTTTTTTTTTTTCCTTTTTCGATTCGATAGTTTCTATGTGAATAATAGCTCAAAAAGTGGAAATTTATAAAAATATGCACGTTACTTTTCCTAAACGATAAATCAACAATTTTGAGGACGGAATATAGCGCATTAAAATTACACTATTTTTCATATTATCCCATCCGCATAAGAAAAGAAAATATCTATTCAATGATCATTTCTCGATTTTCGATACAAGGTTTTCGTGCAATATTTTCTTTTTTTTTCTTTTTAATTACTTATTTTTACTTTTTCTGCATTTTTTTCTTGTTAAACTTATTGATCGCATATAACTCTCCCCAAAAAAGAAAGACAAAAAACAAACAGTCCCAATTTAGGAAAAGCGAAAATAGAACCCATTTTTTGTCTTGCAGTGCTATTTTACCCCTACTTTCACCTAGTATAACCCCCCTTCCCTCCCCTCCTCCCCTTTCCTCTCCTCCACTTTCCCCCCTCTCCTCCCCCTGAGCTCCCTTCTCCCCTCCACCCCTTTCCCTTTTATCACCTCCCTTCACTTTACACCCTTCCCTTCCCTTCCCCCCTTTCCTTCCCTTCCCTCCCCCCACCATTCCCTCCCCATTTTCCCTCCTCCCACCCCCATCCCTTCTTCCTTATTCCCCTCTCTCTCGCGCGTCAAAATGTCTATGTCATCGATTTTCAAACACAGTACTAATCGTACGGAATCTTAAACCTTTTTCCATACTCTTGTATTTGAAAGTACACCAAGAGTCATTTTTAGCTCTAAAACACTAATTCCGTAATTCGCTTTTTCTTTTTTTTTTTTCATTTTTTCTTCAAAAGTTTTAAAAATAACCCCTTCACACAAATACTAAAATTGGGTTTTAAGAATATTAATATACACCCCGTTTTAGTATTTTACCACTCAAATAATGTACTGTACCTCCAAAAAGGGGTGAGGGAAGGAGGGGGAAAGTGGGGGAGAGGGAGAGGGAGAAAGAATTATGTATCATCATATCATAAAATATAGTACGCAAATATTTCAAACATCGTATCGCAAAAAATAAACAAAAAAATCAATTAGTACATTATCCACTGTTGAAACACTCAAAATACGCACATTTGAGAAAAAAAAAAAAAAAAAAAAAAA
>JBBHKE010000385.1:0-92234 GCA_037447655.1 Zygnema cylindricum | reverse complement strand
CTTAGGGGTTATTAGCAGTTGCTGCTCGCTGCTCGAGTGCCCCAACGCCAGACTTTATTTCCTCAAAATTTGGATCGTGTTTCTTTTCTGTTCGTATCACTTCATTAGCCTCATGTTGCTCCACATCTTTGTCGTGAGCTAGCTTATGCTTGGCATCCTGCCATGAACATCATATAATCCTGCGTTATTGTTTAGTAGAGGGTGTGTTGGTAAATGGCGCGTTGTAAACCAATTCTTTATCTATCGTTATGCTAAAAAATGAAGAACAACTCTCTTCAAGCTATCCCCGTATCCAATTCTTGAAAGCATAGAACAAAAAATATTTCATTCAGTTTTACAAACTTTGTATAATTTTATGATAAATATAGAGTAGAATACATACAATTTAAGTATTTACCGTACAAAAAAATAATAGTAGTACAGTACATGTTTGCACTTTTTTCTATGCTTGATAATTCACGATGATGATGCCAGACAAACCTACAAAAAGCTGCTGCAAATTAAACCTTGAAGTTGATGTTGCAAGACAAACCTTCAACACGTCACGTAACGTCTGTGGTGTTTCCAGAGTATATCCTGCATCATTCTGGTCGGCAGCTGCTTGAGCCTCTGCGCCCAAACCGCCCTTTGGTCCCGGTCCTCCAAGAGCCTTCGCTTCCGCACTCCGAATGGCAGCAGCCTCCGCTTGTGTCACTGGAAGATGACCGGCTTCTTGCATCACTCCCTGCATCATAAGCCATAAGAATTCGAGTTAAGCCATCTGATTCTGAGGAAAAAAATAAAAACTCGAGTGACAAAAAACACATAAAACTGGTACTAGTTACTGTCATTGATTTAAAAATGCGTTTTTCTAGCACGGGCTTTGACTGGAATTAAAACCTCCTCTTCATACAATAGCTCATCACACAACAAGGATGAATTTCAAATAGTATCGATTCTAAGGGCTTATTTTTCAAACTTGCCTGAAGAACATCCCCATGAGTAAACTTATTTTCATCGCTTTTTTCTTTCTCCTGGCGTCCCCTTGCAGCCGCCTGCATTGGATCTCCCTTAGCTGACTGCATATCAGCAATTACTGTTCCTTTCGCCTACTTCAATTGCTCACACTATTTCGATGTCACCTCTCTTCTACTTCTAAAGGATTTCTACATCAAAAATTATGCAACTCTTGTTTCTCCTATGGCTGACTTTTTAATCTCAGTAAAACAATGCTCTTAAACTCGTGCCACCTTGAAAACTGATTTTAAAGCCGTAAAACTGTCAATGTGCAGCATTTCAAGCTGGATATTGAAGTGCCTCCTTTTGCCGTTTCTTTATTGCTGGAGGCGAAAGCACTTGGTGCATGACCGCTGGAAAGCACCACACGTGTGATAAAGGCGTCTCCATTGACTGTGAATCGCTAGATGCGATGAGCGCCACGATTGCACGATGACACGTGCGGCAATCTTTTGCCGCGACTCACAAGTCACACGCGTCTGGGGAAAGCGGGCACAAATCAGGCAGGCAATAAAAGGTGCCGCCGGTCAACGGACAAACGGAAGAGAAAACTGTCAAATTGGCCAAATTATCCCTTGGGTGCAAAACGCCACAAGCGACCTCAGTTTCTTAAGTGCGGAAAGCCGTATCCATAATAAATTATTATACAACTATACAAGGGATCGAAGTATTATAAGCGGTTTTTTATTAGAACTAATGCTTTTGAAAAAATACGCGTTTTGCACTTACGATAATTTCGAAGAGCGAATCCTGACCGCCAGTTGAAGCTGAGAAATACGTCCAGATAACGTCACAATCTCAATTTTACACATATTATGACGTCACAGTGAATCGTAGCCATACACGTTTCAGCAAACACCATGAAAGTGGCACCTGGAACCGTGTCTCGTAATTTACACCGTGAATCGTTATTACTTATTAGCCTTATGTACGCTATATCGGCACCCCAAAATTTTGACATTGATACCTTAAATATAATAAATTACGCTATTTAAGGACGTGGACCATAATCTGCCACGTCTCCTGGCACTAAATTAGAATGAATGACGCTAATTTTTTCTTTACACTAATAATTTCTATACGCTAATAAAGATTCAAGGTGTAGCGTCAAAGTTTTATTAGCAAGAGGGGTTTATAATGTTTATAATTTTATATTAGTGCAGCTCTAATTCTATACTGTAGAGACTATAGAGTGACTGGCTAGTTTCAAACCATTTATACGAATAGGGTCAAGATAAATTAGTGTCACATTATTTTAGTTCGAATGGTAAAATTGAAGGGCACCGAGCCACCGATCATTAAATCGTACACGGTGTACTTTTCTGTACGAATGAAGCGTCACAGCCCATAATTTAAATAGTGTGCAGTAATCAGTACACCGCCAATCGCTATTAGCGTTGTGTACACTAATTCCGTCCCGCTTTTTTTTTATTTTATTCTCCATTAGCGTAGTTCATTCTATTTTTTTCTTTACTCTATTTAGGGTTAATTTTTTAGTACCGTACAAAATGGAAGTACGCCATCAGTTAATTAGTGTGGTGTACGGAAAGTGTCAGACCGTACAAAATTGTACCTTTTTAAGTGAAAAAGTATAAATAATGAGTATTAGTAGCCGCGGACGCATGAGAATGTGCGCTCTAAAAAGGGGGTCTAATAGGGCTGTCAAATATCACGTTCGCACATATTCGTCCAGCAACCACTTTTCGACTGTGTGAACGTACGATTTGTGTACGATCTGTAAGATTTTGTACGAATACCTATATTAGTGTAAGCATGTTTGCGACCGACATTTTTTTTTTCAAAGATCCAAATTAGAATTATTAAACAATTAGAATGTATGTTTTTTTTCAAAATTTTCAAATTCTTAATTAGCGTAAACCACGGTAATTTTTCATGTACGCTAAAGAAACTTTTACGCTAATAGCGATTGGCGGTGTAGTGTTTGGGCAGAGGTCGCAAAAGTCAAAATTTTACATAACCGAAACCGACCGTTTTTTTTTTTCAAAATCCGAGTAACCGACGCCCGACCGGGTTATGTCACGCTCCAAAATTGTTAACCGTTAACCGACCGACGTTTACGAAAATAAAAGTTAACCGAAACTCGATTTCTCGCCACTAAAGGTGCCCGCCCGTAACCGAAAAAGTACAAGATTATCTAATGTACAACGTATGAATAAGCCAATAATTACGATTTGTCGCGTTCCCTTAGATTTGCGAAATGAATAGTGTTTAACGTGTCAGATTTGCGACGCTTTGTCGCGTTCCCTAAGATTTGCGAAATGAATAGTGTACTACAGTACACCGTGAATCGTTATTACTTATTAGCCTTATGTACTCAATATCGGCACCCCAAAATTTTGACATTGATACCTTAAATAGAACAAATTACACTATTTAAGGACATGGACCATAATTTGCCACGTCTCCTGGCACTAAATTTGAATGAATGACGCTATTTTTTTCTTTACTCTAATAATTTCTATAGTGTAATAACGATTCGCGGTGTACCGTGTCAGATTTGCGACGCTTTGTCGCGTTCCCTAAGTTCGACAGCGGATCAGCGGGCCCTAATATCTAGCCAATCTCTTAGCCAGAATTTACCTCCAATTGCTGCAATTTCTGCTTAATCAATAGCTTCTCCATTTCCTTTGCAATTAGTAATTTCCTGCTTGTCTTCTTTAATTCTGTCATCTTTCATGTTTTCTTTTATCCTGTTTCATTCCAGTTTTTTATGAGTTGTTCATTTGTGTGGTTTTAAAACTTACAATTTACCATTACTTCTTCGTACTCACAAACACAATTCACAATTTTTTTTAAGGTTTATGAATTTCTCCAGCCAGGAAATCGGAGAAAAGTGTGTGAGAGATAGAGAAAGGGACATTAACATCTTAGAAACCTCTTTGGCTGAGGGGAGGTGAGGGGGGAAACTGTGTGCCTGCAAGTTGGAGAGAGAGCGAGTCTGTTTCTGTAATTTGTCTTTTGAGGAATAATTTTCAGTCGTCTGTCTGGCTTTACTTGGAATAGCACCATCGAAAAGCACATCGAAAAGAATTTGGATAGATATCATTTAAAAACAGGAAAATGTGCATACAACAAAGCATATTACATTTTTATGAAAAGAAAAGCATCTTTCATACATTTTCTACACTTCAAAAGGTGCAAAATGTTTATGCTATCTGCAAAAGCCAATTAACTCGCACAACAATTAGAAAAGACCTCAATTATCGGGTGAATGCAAAGAAAATGGTTCTTCATTTCTTCTAACAAAATACTCTGGACCTGAATTTCCAAAATAAACGAAGTTGAGAGGCACAGGCAAGAATAAAAAAATCAAACATATTCCAACAGAAATTTGAGACCACCTTTTTGGAAAACATTTTACAATTCAACAAGCAAGGTATTCCTTTCAAAGTCTACGTGTCTCCGTCTCCCTCAGTTTGCCTAGTCTTTGGCAACAAAAAGCTCCTGAAGTTATCAGCAAATGTACACTATATACAAACTGTTGGCAACCCTACACCATTCAAAAAACCACTTCTAATTCTGGTGCACACCACTGCAATCCGTCTAAGATCAACCAGTGGCCTCCGAAAAGCATCGTGTACTGCAACAATTTGAAACTCAAGTTCCACCACCTCCGGCTCCTTGTCCATGTTCACCGCCTTCCGTACCACCTTGAGCCCCTTCAGCACCACCAATGTCAGCAATGTCGGTGCCTGCAACGGGAACATACGTTGTGTACTCCGTGTATGTCGTTGTTGTATATGTCGGAATGGCAATGACGTCCGGATTATCTCCACCTGCCATTATGCCACCACGTTATTTGATTTAGTTTTTTTAGTGTTAAAAAAACTACATAGCAGTGAGAAATGAGCAGAGAAAGCCACATAGGACTCGAAAAAAGAGTAGAACCGAAGAGAGGAGAGAGCCTTGGCAGTCAAGAAAGAAACAACAAATGGTGTCGATATATTTGTTGTATGCCAACTCAACAAATTAAGGTACATGTAACAAGACAAGCGTTATGACGATGCCATACTCGTCAAAGAAACGAAATCAAAGAGAGAACAAAGGAACAAAGGACTACTGTGATGAAAGGAACTTGAAACATTGAAACAAGCTCTAGTTGCGTGAATAAAAACAATAAAAGGCGGGAAATTGTGCGTGATTTCAAATTTCCCATTTTGAAAATTAGTGCGGATGATACACCGCGAATCGTTATTAGTGTCAAAGTTTAAATAGTGTTGAAGAAAATTTACCGTAATTGATGCTAATTAAGAATTTGAATTAAAAAAAAGGTGTCTTCTAATTTCGGCGTTTATGCTAATTTGGGAACAGCAAAAATGGAAAATTCGCCGTACGATTATATACATTACTATATGTATCCGTACAAAATATTGGAAATCGTACGCCGTCGCGAATCTAAAATATCCGTACATGCTATACTAATTTACGTGTCAGACTAATCACGTTTTTTTTAGCGCACGTTCCTATGCGTGCGCGTCTGATTTAATTCATTTTTTGTAAATTTTCACTTGAAAAGGTACAGTTATGTACGGTCTGACATCGACCGTACACCACACTATTTAAATTTTAGTGTACTTTCAGGCTTTACGCTATTTTGTACGGTACCTTAATTAACGTCAAGGAAAAATTAAAATCATGTATCCTATTTGAGGAAAAAAATCAAAATTTTAAGAACCCAAATTAGTGACCTTGACACTAATAACTAGTGTTGGGTATTGAGGACCCTTTGCCGATATTCGATATATCGCTTCGATATATCGAAAAACAAAATTATCGCGATATATCGCCGATATATCGAACCATAAAAAAAACAAAAAATTTCATTTTTTCGGCGGGTAAATATCCGTACGATTTTCCGTACTATGACTGTACGGATACCGCGATATATATCGCGATAATTTATGTTGGTCCCGGTACGATATATCGAGGAATCTGCTCGATCGATATCGCAATCATCGCGATATGAATTTACCCGATACCCAACATTACTAATAACGATTCGCGGTGTAGTTCCAAAAGGTTTGCGAAAAGCTTTTGGAAACGCCGTATGTACCGTACTGTAGTTTCATCGTACTATACGCGTATTAATAGAGGAAGCCATATAATACGCATACACTATAGTACGGTGAGACTACATATAGCGTTTCCCGCAGCTCTGAATGGCACTGCGGACATCGCGCGACCTTCTCATTCGTTTGATTTAGAAGGAGAAGACAATGATTCATAAGTTACCGTAACAAGCAGCCATTAAAACTAGCTTAAAAGTAGCTCATTAAAATCTAACTTTGCAGACAGTGCAGGATTAAACAGATAAAACAATCACGCAAGAAATTGGAAGTAGACATGGAGGATAATGAGCTTTAAGGTTTGGAATGCTATTTCACAGATACTGTATTCCACACCACTTACCAGCGCCTGTCAGACCTCCTAAGTCAGCTGCAGCAGCTGCAGCTCCGAGACTTCCGCTCACATCGCCTCCAGATTCATACATATCTCCTCCAACTGTTTCAGATCCGCGATTCTGCATCCGTGAAGGAAAGAAACAGAGTAGAATATGTAGATATCGGAATGTTAATTTTCACCTGAGTTTGATTGATAAAGGTCAGATATTGCCAAATCTTGAGTTAGTTCCATGTCGGACCTTCCAAGTACTCAAGCTTAGGAGGGAAGCTCCTAGTAAAGTGAGATAGTTTGCCGACGGATTGTAACAATGTTCTTTATGAACTGAAAAAGGAAACGAAAAAAATATCAAAGAAGGGAACGAGTTCTACCAAACGTTAAGAGCAGCGAATGTCATTAAAATGCTATACTTTCCTTTAAAGACGAGTGAATTTATGCCCATAGCCAAAAGAAAGCTTAAATCTATGACAACCAAAATAGATAATAGCTCCAAAAAAGCCCCTTTAGAGTCTGCCTTTGCAATCACAACCAACGGTTGTCTTGTATACCTGACCCTGTCCTCCTTCAGTTCCTTTCACGTCACCTTCCTGCGACTCTCCTTGCATTTCCAAATTCTGGTCCCGTGGACGTTGTTCTTGAGCCATGATGCTTTCTCTTTGAAAATATGATTTTTGAACGTGAAAGGACCAATCACTACCGACTTCTCTTCTCGTTTTGAAAGACACTATTAACTTTATTCCTCCTTATTCCTCAAACCTGGAAGATGATTTATTCTCCTGTGCACTTTTAGCTTGGAGACCTGATCCGCGTGTCGTCCGCACAAGCAGCCAATCAAATTATGCATAAAAATAGTCCTTGGCCAGATTTTTTCTTTGCAAGATCAAAATTCCTGCAACCTGCCAAGTGGCAATGCACACTTTTAAAAACAACCCGGGAAAAAAAATAGTTGCTTCTTAACATGTCACCATCGCCTGTACATGAGTGCTGGCCATGTACAAATTGGAGACTTACAATTTTCGGTCATGCAGGTCGTCACTCAAAGAAAGATTTTTTGTTTTGAATACAATTGGTGCTTTTCATATTTAAAATGCTACGTGGCAATAAAGTACATCATGCAGAAATTCGCTCAAGTGCGTAAGTGCCGTGTTTTATCCGTCTCGCCAAATTCAATTCTTCTCGAAGGATTGATAATAGATTTCGCGTGCAATTTTCCGTGCCCAAAGTTGAATAGCATATCTAACACAAAAGGTATAATAGGCGTGAGGAGCTTGATTTTTACGCTTGCTGTAGCCATTTGCACTCATTACTGGAAAATTAAATTCACGTGAATCGCCTAGAATTCGGTGAACCTTGACCTAAAAAGATAAGGCAGGTGAAACAAAAGGCAGGATGCAAGCGCAACCAGGCGAAAAGCTCACTCATGGCGATGTCTTGGAGGTTCATTTTTCATATTTGACTTTCTAGATCAATATTTCTTTTATTTTTCCCCTTCCTGTTTTCATATTGCCATACCTTGTATTCGATTTTGCTTGTATCTTTGTAAATAAAGCGAGTTCTCTGTGAGCCTGTTTTTTAGAGAGTTTAAAGACCATATACGAAATCAACCAGCGCTGCATCAAGTTTACTAGCTACACATAAATTTATTCTACTGGTTTTTTAAGTTTCAGCTTGCAAATAACTTCCAAAATCTTTTGAAACTTCATCCAGGTTGTACGAGATACTGTCTCCGATCATCCTGTGACTCGTGCTGACGCAGCTGCAATACGAAGTGTTGAGTCAAAAGCAATTGGTGGACCAACGCCTTCAGGAGGTCTTGGGGCCCACGCTCAGTCTGCTACTGCTCAGAATGCAAGGAAAGGTCCTAACGAAGTACAAGTGACTCTTGGAGAGGTGTTGCAGGTTTGTGCTACAAATAAAACTTCAAATTTGGATAAATCACTGATGCCATATATACAGTTTGTTAGCAGCTGTAATTTCATTTTAATGACATGGCTGTTTTTAAAAAGCCGTAAGAATATTATGCCTTATCTGTTTTTCATTTTCTTGCGTAGGGTGCCAAAGAGAATCTTGCCAGTGATAAAGTAGTGGAACCCTCCGAAGCAAATCGTGTGGCACGTGTGGAGAGGCGGGTCGATCCAAATTCTCAAAGTGGAATTGGAGCCACAGAGCAGGCTGCTGCAAAACTTAATCAACCCGGACACCAAGATATTATTGGCACCACCACTTCTGCAAGTGCCGGTACAACAGTTCCCGCAGCTCCCACTGATCTTGGTGGAGGTGGTACGACCATTGGTGATGTATTGGAGGTACTATTTGTAAAGTTTTTTTGCTCCTCTCTCTTTAATCAAAAATTAATGTCTCCGTCGACAAATTGCCCTTTCTTACAGCAAATGTTATCATCTCTCCTATGTAAGACGCTTTTGTGCTCCTTTTTTTTTTTTTTAAATTGTCTTCGTTGATCACTTGTCCTTTCTTGTAGCAAATAACATCGTCCCTCTTCGTTTTTTAGATGGTTGTCCTTTTTCTGTCAGCAATAGGAATTTTTTAGCGAAAGACTTCCTAATTTTCTTTTGATATTGAAATTTGTGACACTTGAATCAATTGCTGATCGATCTTCTTGCTCATGTTTTTATTTTTGTAGAATGTTGCCCGTGACAAGGCAAATGCTGTCATTACTCCAAGTGATGCAGCTGCCATTCAAGCAGCTGAAGCACAAGCCTTAGGTCCGATTGGACAACGTGCTCAGGCAGCAGCTGTAGCCAATTTGCTATCAGGAGCGGTTCGAGAGACGCCATCCGGTTATCGAACAACCGTAACGGAAGGAGCTGTGAAAATAGGCGATGTCTTGCAGGTGAATAGCTGACTGTATTAGTGAACGTTTTTGCTTGTGTTTTGGGGGGTATGTTCATCAATGTGTTCGATACTCTGTTGAATTTCTGAAGAATGTGTGGATGTTTTCAGTTTTACTCTTTGCATGGTGGTAAGAATATTCCGGGTTTTCCTAGAAGATCCAAATAGATCAATGTCTTTGGCAATCTTCTGGTAGTATTGGTCTAGCATGTCGACATACAAGCTGGTTTTGGTTGTTTTTCCCTTGCTGCATGTTTTACTTACACGGAAGGAGGGAGAGAGAGAGAGGTAGGGGGACGGAGTGAGGGAGAGGGAGTGAGGGAGAGGGAGGGAAACACGTGTTTCTGACTGCTATGGTTTTGTGTTTTGGCAGGATGCAAAATCGGGAATGGTCGCTGACGCAGTGATGACAGTGGATGCTGCCAAGGCCATCCAGAGTGCTGAGTCCAGTGCGGATCCAGCGGGCCATGCCAAGAGAGGTGGAGTGGCGGCTCATGCACAATCCGCAGCAATCAACAACAGGCAGGGCGCCCCAGCGGTGTGATTGGAGGAATACTGCACGAATCGATTTTGATTGGAGGAATAGTTTTGTAACTGATGTTGATTGAAGGAATAGTGCAGTGACTGATCTTGATTGGAGGGAATAGTGCGATAAATGATCTGGATTGGAGAAACTGATCTTGATTGGAAGGAATAGCGTACCATCTGATGTTGGTTGAAGGAATACGGCTGTAACTGATTTGAAGAGGGTCCGTTAAGGCAAGGTCTTTTTCTCGCATTTGTAAATCTTTTTTTTTTCTCATATCGTTGTGCACTAATTTTGACTTTAGTTTTGAGCATTTCATTCCCACCCTCGTGGTGAAGGGATGGAGTAGTTTGATAGGAAGTTGAAGTAGTGTTACCTCTCTCATTCCACTTCCATGGAAAAGGGAATTTGAGTTTTGTATAGGATTTGAGGAGCATACTTGGAGTTTTTGTTTTGATAGAAAGTTCAGATTTTGTGGGCAATGGGCTCGATTGTACAATTGTCTCCTTTTTGCAATTGCATTGAACTGCAAATGGATTCGCAACGATTAAATTTCTCTTTTATGTTTATATTGTGACATTTGTTCTATGCATATCTCCAGATGAGGTGTGCATGCTAAATCGTGTTTGCTTTAATTGTTTATAATTGTTTATAAAAGTTTATAGCTTCCCCTGAACTTTGCATAAATGGTGTTTGTGGATGGGCCGGATGGTTGTGGTAGCTCTTTTCATGCATTGTGTTTATTTTTATTGTGGGTTATTAAACAGCATTAAGCACTAAAATAGAGGGTGGGTAAAACTGGTTGCTAAGATATGATGCTTCGATGAAGAGCATTTTTACTGCTTGTTGCAGGTCATCGTGAAGGCATCGGAACATCGTGAAACATCATTGGTCATCGTGGGTCTCCTTCAACTAAAAAGTGCAGCAAAAATAATTCTAACTGTTGACGTTTGTTACACTTTCGTATATGTTTGCTTTTTGGGTTTCACGTTTGTTTGCTTAAGTCCTGCTTCTTTACCTTAATTCTTAGGTCCGACAAACTAATGATGGAAAAGAGACGAAAATTACAAAATTACCAGCATGCATTCCATCTATTACATGCTCATGGCTTAAAATTTAATTTTTCATTTTACATGTGAAACATTTTTTACAAAAAGAAATACCATAGTCACGGGGCATTGGAACAGAAGTTCGCAATTGTAAAGAAAATTGTTCTCTTTTTCTTTTTAAATCTGAAGCATCATGGAACCAACGAATAGCGGTCTTCAAACGTAATGGTCACATATGCAAATACTTTCTTATACATTTTCGCAGACTCTGTCATTTACTTTGGAATGCGTAGGAGATTTGAACATGAGAAATTACAAAAAAAATAGTGGGTATATTAAGTTTGAAGATCAGAGGGTCCAAGGACTGTTTCTATTATATGAAAACTAAAGTTTTTGAGGATTTGCAAAAATCGCAAAATTATTCCGAGGCTTAAAAACCCATGTTTAGAACTCATTGACGGGCTAGTTACAAAAATCTACAGAACCGCACAACCAATGTAGCACAAAAGAAAATTATAGCGCAAACAAATACTGCGGTAGGAGATAAAGATAGAAAATGCAACCGCAGTTACAAATGCTCAAATAGTGTACAAATCAGAATTGAGAGAGCCATGTTTGCAGTCTTGAGGTAATTGTAATTTTGACATAGAAATAGAAAATGATCAGTAGTTGCAATCACACAATTGCAACACACTTGCAGAGATTATAAACGCGCAACACATTCACAGCCGATTATTGTAGAATACCATGTTAGGAAAAGTAGAATCCAGGATTAGAAGAACACACTTGCATGGCAACATACTGATTAGAAATCAGAATCGGACCAACACAATGGTGAACCGTAAAATTAAACATCATTTGCAAAAACCAAAAAAGAATCACAGATGATCGCAAGATGATAGATGCGATTATTAGTGAATTATCATGACAAAGTACACAACAACACATGAAATATGATTACATGGTAGCGAAAAAGATCGCGTTAGTCTTACTGAGACTAATCTGTGCAAGGGAGGAACTACATAGTCAGCCGCTGCTCGTACGCGGCACCTAAACAGACTACAATACTATACAATATGGTAGTCGACCACTGTTCTTATGTACAGAAGGATCACTGCATCAAAATCACTGAATTCAGCTCAGTATCTTTTATCAACAAACTGGTATCGTGGTAAGGCTGCATACAGCAGCTTAGTATGTTGACCAAGACAGTAGAACAAGTAACAAACGTTTGTCTGGACACTTATTTATGCTACATGTCACATATTCTGTAATTTTTCTTAAACAACTTCGATAGCAGATGAGACATTGCTACAATATCTGCCTTCACAAGTTCTAAAGACATACGTTTTCAACACAAGAAGGGTTCAATGAAATCCTGTAGAGGCTTGGGGCCACTCCTTAACGAGAACCGCAAAACGTTTGGTTTGGACGTGCAAGGAACATCCATTTTGCACCCTTCAAATTTTGGGATATTGTGACGATTGTATTGAATCCATTTGTCACCATAATCTGCAAAATTAGTAACAGCTCAAGATGTGTCAATAAAAATTCAAAATTTTGCCAAACACCCGTACCGCTTATTGATACAAACGAAAAGAGAAAAAAGAGAGTGGTCATTCCAGCACCCAGTTTATGTCACCATATAACAGTGACTCCAGTCTCTAAAAGAGCCCGGTAGACTTGAACAAACTCAGTCATTTAAATTGAAACATTTGACATCATCACATGTTTTAAATACACACGAAGAGGTTCTTTGTACAAACCTCGACAACACCAATAGTAACTCCTGTCGACAGAGAAACCATCATGCCTTATCTTCCGATAGCTCTGCATTTAAAATAGCAGCACTCTGTTCCACCGATCCGATTCCGAGCTTTTGTTCCTCCAAACTTGGATTATGCCTTGCCTCTGTAGCCGCAATACGATCTGCCTCTGAAGCTTCCACCTCTTTGTCACGAGATAACTTCTCTTTTGCGTCCTAACCATCATTATCGCAAATGCAAATGCAGAATTCTACTAGTCATAAGCTGGATTTTTTACAAGGTATACAAAAAGTAAACACGAGGCTCTCTGGCTTGAAAGCAGCAGTCTACCCTTACCAGTCAATTCCTATGCATTACCAATCCTCTGATCACAATCGACTTAGCTGCTTGATCCTTTATTGCATGCTTAAGATGATATACCTTTAGGACATCCCCTAGAGTAATGGGGGTTATTGGACGATGGACAGCACTTCCAGCATTTTGCGCAGCTGCCGATTGTGCGGTATCACCCAAACCAAGAGGTGATCCAGGGCCACCAAGCGCCTTTTCTTCGACACTTTGAATGGCAGCTGCCTCTGCTTCAGTCACTGGAAGGTCAGAAGCGGATTTTTCGACTGCCTGCATCATGAACGATAGATAAAACATAATCACAACCTAAAATAAATAAATGAAAGTACGGAATCATCCATCAAATGTACAGACCCACAAAGGAAGAAGCGCAAAGTAAGAGGTTTCAAGGTCTGCTGTACAACGTAAGAAGTGTATTTGGTTTCACCTTGTGGTAAAAACTTCACAGACTGAACAGCAGCGTAGAGTGACCTTATAAAGCGACAATGAAAAACCATATCCTCCAAATTTCCTTGCTACAAAGAAATAGTAACTGATTATCCGCCAAATAACCAATGCGCATCCAGAGAGTCTGGATCAGCAATCGAAAGACATATCTCAAGTTACTATTTACACTCTGGCAATTCTAATGAGCAATTCGAGCACGTGATGGCTCTTTGTAGCTTTCGACCAACCTGAAGAACATCTCCATGAGTAAGCTTCGACGGTGGACCTCTATCCTCCATCCGTTCTTGCTTTTCCATCATATTCTGCTCAAATTCCGACTGTTTGAAAGACTTCACATGCTCCTGCAACAAAAGTGTTAAAAACATAATCCGTTTACTTGCAAATTAGCATGTTTACTACAGATATGTCCATGTATTGAGATATAAATTGAGTCCATTTCCCCTTACGAACAAAAATCATAGTAAAACTGCTAATATCAACTGGACACAAGTTCTTCCTCTCCCTCTCTACTGCAATTTATTTGAGGTGTGAACACAACAATAACAATCTAAATGACCTTAACCAACAGTGAGAAAAGCTGTTTATTTTAATTTGTATGGGATGAAATGACCAAGTTCTACTCGCCAACCTGAATTTTATCTCCATGATTGTACTTTGCAGGATATTGGCTCTTTTGGGCATCTTCAGTATCCATAGTCACCTGTACGCTTGTCCGAGAGGCTTGCATATTGATGGTTCAAAAGTATAGTTCTTGTCAAATCACGGCAATGCTAAAAAAGGTTCAAAATCCGGAGAGTATTATTGCGGTTACTCCACTAATTTAGCTGAAAGGTCATTCGAGGTCTAAAGAAAGCAGTATTTCATTTACCAAAGAAAAAAATCCCGGGCTTTGATGTTGGTCATATATAGCCGATATACTCTTTTCTGCTAGCATCAAAATGTCTCCCACTCGCAAATCTCTGTTAAATATCGCAAATGCAACGTCTTTCCATAGCCATTTCAGTTAGAGCGAGACAAGATTCTCCTTTCTAATGTGAAAGGTAGCTGCAGAAAAACAGATGGCAAATGCTTTGCTCCCTGCATGCAGCTAGGCAGCTGGCTTCCTAGGGATTAACGAGCGTGCCGCTTGTCCGGCGGTAACTTCGTATTGAATCAGCAAGTAATAAGGTACGACTTTATTACGAAATTGACTTCAGTGAAAATATCGTACTAACGGTGGTCATCCATTAGAGGAAAAGTGGGGTTGTTATTGGACGCCGTATGCTTTAGTACATATTCGTATCAATTTTTTTTTTGTCAGACGAAACATGTTTACGGGGTCGCTGCTTGATGCTCCAATATTATAAGCGTGATTCGTGACCGTTGGATTTTTCACTTTTTAAGATCCGCGAAGCAATCGCGCGAATCATCCAGTGTGAAGAAACTCTCCTCGCTGAGGAGAGTTGCTTCACACTGGTCGTGTACCATTGGTACACGTGAAAAGTAAAAAATATATCTACTTCGTACAAGCGATGAGAAGCCTACACGTCGTACAGGGCATGTGCTTTACACCATGGTGTATGCAGGTCGACCGACATATAACGCTCCTTCTACCATCCGCTAACCTTCAAAGTTTGCGGCGATTTTTTGCTGTTACGTTTCGAAATTTTGATTTCCAATTTCAAAATTAAAATTTGGTCGCAAAATTATCGTACGAATCATTAACAACACCGCGAATCGTAATTAGAGTAAATAACGCTAATTCAGTCGCTCTAAATTTCGACTCAACCACCTTAAATAGAGTAGATGATTCTAAATTTTTCATTATACTACTTAAGGTAAAGTTTATTAGCGTAAAAATTTCTAATATAGGTTCTTTTTAAATAGTGTGGAATACGGACGACGTCCGACCGTGCAAAATTGTACTTTTATAAGTAAAAAGGTACAGATAATGATTTAATAGAATCGCGCTCGCATGTGAAATCGTACTAAACAAAAAATCAATCACATCGAAAAAAAGCCGTTCGCATAACTCCCGTCCGTCGACAGCATCGTCGTCAGTGTGAACATTAACTGACATTCAGCGCGACAAATAGTACTAACGTCATAGTGACGTCAAACTGTACGAACTGACAGATTTTGTACATCTACGTAATTTAGTGTTCATAATTACAGCGCGGATAATTATTGCCGACACAACCCAATATAGAGTACTTAAATAAATTAGAGTAAACTTCCTCTGTGAAAAAGTTCTATCACACAAATTAGCGTTCATAACTCTAAGTGTTTTTTTTTTTTTTTGCTCTAATTTTTTCTTTACTCTAATTACGATTCGCGGTGTACCTTCCGCTGGGACAAATATTACGTACAGATTTTCAGTTTGACGAATATTTTAAGATTTCTAAAATCTAAATGTTAACCTACGTGGCACCAATCATAGTTGCGAACGGTTGTTTACTGGCCAACATAATGGAACGCCCTGCCAGTAAACACTACAAATAGACATCTCCGCATGTTTACTGGAACCGCCTGATGGAATATAGGCATAAGTTTCCTACGTAGACATATCATATAGTGTAGTTATATCTAATGAAGTGTTCGCACTATCAGTTCACTTAACTCTAATAACGTTAAGCGGGGTACTTTGTTGATTCCACACATGTGTCTTTGAACAAGCATGATTTGAAAATAAAGTACGTTTCCAAAGCATTGCCAAATTTCAGCACCCTGGCAGCAATGTGATACTCACAAACCAAAGCCAAACAGACAGCAAAGGAAAGGGCAAATCATCGGTTTTTTCGAGCTAATACATTACTTGAGTGCTAGATGCTTGAAGCTATTGCTTCATATTTAGGCTTGATTTAGGGTGGTCTGTTTCACTGTCAGGTCGTAAAAGTTAGACGTCCTGCTAAGATTTTTATCGTTTTTTATTACTACTTTCGAAAAAGATACGCACATAAATATCCGCAGCGAAAAGAATTACAATCTGTTCGAAATGGAAATCAGCCATCAAGCTGTAAAAAATACCATGTCTCGAAGTAAGGCGATTGTGCCACACAGCCATTGGGCATTGACATGTGATTACCGCTCAACTTGTTTCCTACAAACGTTGCAGAGACTGACAAATCTTTGGTGGATACAGACACCAAACCAGTCAGTATAGGTTGCTTATGGCGTTCCTCAGATATCATTCTTGGACTTTATCTCAAGAGGAGTTACTACAGGTATTTCCAACTTAACTCATAAATTTTTCTCTGCACCGCAATGTGACATAAAGGACATACAACAGGACCAGGGAACCTATCCAAAGTAACAATCGTACTGGAGTTGCATCATAGGGAGTTTGCACAAGAAACAGGGAAATAGTCGAGGGTGAATCATACATTTTTAGAGTGAACCATACATTTTTAGAGTGAACCATCCATACGGTTACTCAAAAAACGATACAATTAGTACATTTTACCTTCAAAAAGTTCAACAATCTAATGAGCCTATACGCTATCTCAAAACATTTTCTTCCAAAAAAACAATCAGACTAAAAAGACAGATTAGCTGTTGCTAATAAAAAAAAATCCTTTGACTCTGCACAAACACGTGTTAGCAAATCTCTCAAACAAAGCCTAATAATTTGTTTACTTTTGAAGCGCTCCTTAACATCTTTACAATTCACAAAAGGAAAATTTCTTGAAATGCCCTATCCTAGTCTCCTAAAAAGCACCATAGAACGCTAAGAAAGATATAAAAAATCATGTGTGTTCTTCCTTACATATTCCCATACTCGAAAAAAAAAAAAAAAGGAAACCCTTTGTCAACGAGATAACCGTAACCTAGACTCGAGAAATCTGGGGCCACAATGAAACGATATAAGATACACCTATCAATAGTCCAAAAAACAAAAAAATAAAATGGAAAAGAACTATTTATTATTCTAAGAGGCTAAAAAAAAAATCGTGTAAAAAATTGCCATTTGTCGAGCCTGTCCATAAGGACAATAGTACATTCAACCGGAAACAAAACAAGCACAAAAAAAAATCCACGTACCCGTACTTCAATCCATTCCGTATTTAACAAATTTAACGAATTCCTTACAAACATCCCAAGACCTTTTTCTCAACAAATCTTCAGTGCTCCCTACCTGTGTTCCTCTCCGTATATTGACACAGAATAGCCCCTTTTTTATTCCTTCATCTCTCCATCACACCCTCTTTCCCTCTCTTTCGCGAAAATCCTTCATTTCCCCCTCTGTACTACTACCAAGGAAGTTTTCACATACACTAACTTATCTTCTCCTTTCTTGGCAATTTTCATACACACTAATCTCAACTTCTCCTTTCTCTGTACACTTCCTGGTTTCCTCACATACATGAGTCTCTCTACCTCCAATTGTCAAATGGCAACCTTTTTAACTCCTTTCTTCAAAAGACTAACCATTTTCTCTTTGTAATTCCCTGGGTTGTAAAAAATGAAAAAATTACACACATAAGTGAATCCTAAACCATAAGGGAAACATTTTGCTATCTAATTCTCTCGAACCTTATCCGTTAAACATATTCTTCTCAGAAATTTCCCCAAAAATCAAAACAGCAAATGCCAAAAATAAAAAATCGATCGTCTAACTCAGTTGCTCACCGCTTTGTAGATCTCAACCTCCATATTGTAAAACTGCGCATTCAAGCATGGAATCCAATTCTTCATTTTCTCCAAAACCGATTTAGTATTCATCGACAGGAGCCAATAACGGATGTGAATACAATAAACCGTCCCAAAAAAATTCCTTCTCCCAGACCAGCAAGTTTGGTAAACGAGCTTTGAGCCGTTGACGGTCTACTGTGGCAGGAAGCTTCCGGCCAATGATAAGGACTCGTAGAACACATGCTGCGTCCTGGACCAAAGAGAGCAAATAGGAGAAGTGAAAAGGAGAAAAGAAGAGTAAAGAGAGTGGGAAGAGGACGGGGGGGAGGTGAGGGAGGAGAGGAGAGAGAGGAGGGGCGGGAGAGAAGGGGGGAGAGAGAGGAGGGGTGGGGGAGAGAGAGAGAGAGTGAAAGGGGAAAGGAGCAGGAGCGGGAGAGAAGGCGGGGGAGAGAGGTGACAGACCAATATGCCAACAAAAACAGAGAACCGTCGTTGACATTCAGAATAGAAAATTGGACACAAGATTTCCTAAATTGTAAGACTGCTTATTTTGAACTGGTAAAAAGAACGGCGGATGAGCAATAGTGTGGCACATGGTTGCTATGCATCTTTAACATACAAGTTTTTTGTAACTCCCGTGTGCGCAAGGTCCCACTCAGTCCCAGCCTCGTTATTATGTATGAATTCGGGGGCTAAAAACGAGTATTCAGCAGAAAAACATACAAAACATGTCTTTACAAACTATTGCCCCACAAAAAAAATTGTAATACTTTCCAAACTTTCTGGGTTCATCAATAATTGGTCACTCTTGGATGACCTGCATTTTTTCCTGCCTACTACAACTAGTCTGGACCACACTCATTTCAGGTACGAATCGTTTTGGCATCCACACAATATTTAGTATGGACCACTCAACTGTTGCCACGGTACGGAAGTTTTATGGACCACAATATTTTCCACTGAGTTTGATACAATTCTTTTTAAGGGCATCATACAGGGTTCACTTTGAAGGGATGGACGTGAAATTTTGGCACCACCAAAAAATTATTGTGTGGCTGTCTCGATTGTTCGGTTCTCGCCACCTGTCAGGCAATCTAATAAAAACCAGTAAAGGCGTAAAGTATTTTGGTGATTACGTTCTTAAATACTATGAACCACAACCGTATTGAAACATATGAAAAATTAAATACGTAATATCTTAAACCAGTTTGTATTTGTTTTAATGTATAACTGGTGAAATAGCCTTTGTACCATAATGACCTGGTGAATTTTTTGTCGAAAACAACAAACCAGAAACCAATCATATTCTTTTCACAAAAATGTGTGCACAAATACTGCTAGTCGTCCATTCCTATGAACTGTAGACAATTGTAAATCACTATGGAACTGTAAACAACTGTTTTGTTTAGTTGTATCAGCTACTGTTGTGTATAGGTAAATTTCCTATCGCGAGAGTTCTGATAACCGAGATTATCAGTTATCGAACAGCAAAAGAGCCCGATATATCGCTCTGGGACAAATAAATCAGTAATCGCCAATAATATGTAAATATATATTATTACTATACCCTAATACTATATACTACATTGTATTATACTATACTATACAATCTATAGTATGCCATGTCACGTATACTTTGTGGAACGGAAATACCGGACTCCAGTTCGGACTGCGCAGCAGCTCCGTACAAAAACGACGTACTCTAAAAGAATAAAAGTACAGGACCGAAGTTTTTGAAAGAAAGTACAACAATTTTTGACTTTTTTCGACTTTTTGACTTTTACTCTTACATTAAACCGTGTGCAATCTTGTATATCCATGAAGATGTACCGTACTTTGTTACTCAGAGACACCTTTTTCTGGGCCTTTTTCTTACGTGGGAATGCTCTTCCTGATTGTAGACATGGTATTGATGTGCAGTTTTTTTTTATTTTTTGTTATCTTTAGTAACCACGTTGACTGAGACAACATTGTATTAAACAGTTTGATGAGAAACTATATTCGGGTATTTACTATTTAGTATGCATTTCTTTGTAAACAGAGTTCTGTGACATTTTAATTTGCTTCTCTTCTCTCTTTTGATCATTAGAAATCTATTTTTCAACATTTATATTAGTTTCTCTCTTTGCAATAACAAATTTATCATGTAAAAATAAGTAAAGAAAAACAACTTTAGGCTAACCACATTCTGTGAAAGGGGTATGAGGGCATAAAAACGAACCAAACCCTACAAAAATATATAAACGCCAAGTCAATTATCGCAATACTTTTTTATCGGCATATCAGGCTGATACATTGGTGAAATGTCTCTATAATATCCTTAGCGATATATCGCTTATCGGTAGGTCAAAACAAGGTACATATCGATTATTGGTAGGAGGCTACCGATACACAACATTAGTATCCGCACATATAACAGTATTGACCACACTGTGTTTCGATCCCCACTCTTAGTCCGTCTAGACTATGGTGGTTTGAGAAGCAGTTCAATTGTTCAATCACGTGTTATTGCACAACTCATAGTAAGCTGC
Source organism: Zygnema cylindricum (assembly GCA_037447655.1). Taxonomy (NCBI): domain Eukaryota; kingdom Viridiplantae; phylum Streptophyta; class Zygnematophyceae; order Zygnematales; family Zygnemataceae; genus Zygnema; species Zygnema cylindricum. The sequence goes on along the minus strand of JBBHKE010000385.1, from coordinate 71,689 downwards.
TACCTTGAAGTTTAACTCCATTGCTGAACCGGATTGCCCGGTTCAAAACCATCAAAACTTACAGAAAGCATTACAAAGTGAAGCATGTCAGAAAAAAATCCTGATAAGTATCACTTAATCAAACAAAAAACATCGGTATTCACACCAGAAAGAGTGGCTGACACACTACACCGCGAATCGTTATTAGTGTCAAAGTCACTAATTTGGGTTCTTAAAATTTTGATTTTTTTTTTCAAATAGGATACATGATTTTAATTTTTCCTTGACGTTAATTAAGGTACCGTACAAAATAGCGTAAAGCCCGAAAGTACAATAAAATATAAATAGTGTGGTTTACGGTCGATGTCAGACCGTACATAAATGTACCTTTTCAAGTGAAAATTTACAAAAAATGAATTAAATCAGACGCGCACGCATAGGAACGTGCGCTCAAAAAAACGTGATTAGTCTGACACGTAAACTAGAATAGCATGTACGGATATTTATATTCGCGACGGCGTACGATTTCTAATATTTTGTAAGAATACATATATTAGTGTATATAATCATACGGCGAATATTCCATTTTTGCTGTTCCCAAATTAGCATAAACGCCGAAATTAGAATACACCTTTTTTTTGAAAAATTTCAAATTCTTAATTAGCATCAATTACGGTAAATTTTATTCAACACTATTTAAACTTTGACACTAATAACGATTCGCGGTGTACTTACTTCTGGGAGCTCGGTTAAGAAGTTGACAATCTTTCCAATGGACTTCAAACGCTGAATATCAAACAAACGGAGCTTTTTTAACAGCTTTGGAAGAACGGACTCAATCACAGAGTCGAACGGACGAACTTCCATTCCCTGACATCCGTCCAAGTGGAGTGTGTGTAATTTTCCGCAATTGTTTGCCAAATACCTGCAGGAGTCCCCAGATGCTATCAGTTATCTTTCAACCACAGTTCCAATGAGGAAAAACAACAGAAAAAGCTCTGGTTACTCCATACTGTGCCCGTACTATACGGTGGAATACACGTATAGTATGGGGTAACCACATACAGTGTTTCAAATTGTTTTTGCGCTTGTAACTATGCTTTCAACAGATACTCGACTACAATAAGAACCGCATCCTTGATCTTACGTGAGTTGGAGTAGAACAAGTGGGAGAAATTAAAATGTGCACCTGAGGCTTGAGCTGGTGACTTTTTTGCAACCCCCAATACTGAAGACTTTCAGCCGCGTACATTTCTCTGCTACTCGAGCTACCGAGAAGTCCGTTACTAACTTGTTGAAGCTTCCTCCATTACCAAAACCCTGCAATTGCTCTCAATAAAACCGAAGTATGAAGTTTAATCTTTCTATCTAGATTCAACCTTCGGGATAAATTATTCCCAACATACATGGTCACAGTATGCACTTAGACAGATCTGTGGAAACAAAGATCACAAGTGACAGGAAAAAGAATGGTGATTTGGAGGCACTTGCATTTCTGGCAAAGCAATACATCGTATTCTTCTATTTTGTGAAGCAGTATAAAATATACTCACTTAATCAATAAGCCTCTCGCAAAAAATCTCACAATAAAAAAAAAAACGGAAGCTAGTATTTTCACAGACTCCGTTGCTCATAACCCTAGGCTTTTAGCATTCTTACCTGAAATCTCAATTCCTCCAGCTTATGACAAGTTGATGCGATTCTCAACAAAACCTCGTCGTTCGCATGTGGGAGTGCGAGGCGTTTTACATGAGGACAGAAATTAATCAACCAGACAAGTTTGTCCAGCTCCCTCTGCAAACATTTTTGAACTGCAGTCTATGGTTAACAGTCTATGGTGACAGTCTTTTGGGTACAGTCTGTGGTCGGAAACATACGGATGGACCTTCGTTTTCATTACAAAGGAAACTAGACTGAGGTTGAAGAAAGTTTAATAAAGTCAAGGATTTGTAAAAGGTACGAAGAAAACTTGGTAAACCCAAATTTAACCAGGGATCAATGACACAGTCCATCAAAATAAAAACCGCTGTAACGACTTTGATCCATCAAGGTCTACAATCCTCGGTGAATGTAAACATGATATCACAAGCTCTCACATGAAGAAAAACACAGCATCAAGTCGGAAGATATTGTGATTCAAACTGCAAGCATAAATGAAATTCTTTACCCACAAACAAATAAAATGTTCCAAAAAACCATACACGGCCTTAAGATATAGGACAAATATTACATGTCAACACAGAAGATCATCTTACAACAACGTGCTTATTTAGTGAGAGGACATACGATGCGTTTTTACCCATATTTTGAGACGGTGATAAATGCAACAGTGATAAGTTTACAGTAAAATAACAGTCTTCATCATTTCCTAACATCGTCATTTTAGAAACACACAGGCGAAGTGAAACATGCCAAAATATGACCAAAAGCATAGGAGAAAAGTACCTCGGAACATATGAAATCGGGGCTGGCTGCATGTGAAATGTCCACAACTCTTAAGTTATAACTCACAAGCTTTAAGGCCTCCCAAGTCCGGTAAAACTGTGTTTGTCCATAGAAATCCAACATACAATTTCCGAACATCACCAAATGATGAAAGTTTGGATTTTTATCAAAGGCGATGGACTGATGATGATTCTTATAAAGGCGGAGAGATAAGATCTTTGTTGGATAATCGGAAATTTCACTTTGCTCTTCAAGTACAGATGATACCAGCGACAAATATAGCAATTCTTTGCAATTTGAGAGCAAATTTTGAACAGTTCCCCATCTTAGTTTGTCAGAATGGAGGCTCACGGACGTGAGACCAGGGTAGGCGATACACATTTTTTCTACAGTCTGTGGGGTGACCTCACTGCAGTCATCCAGATTGATTTCTTTCATACGACGGCACCTGAGTTAAAAAACCAAGACATAGGATAAAAAAGTTTCCATAGACAGTGTTAAGAATGAAGGGAGTATCGGGTAGAGAAGTTTTAAAAAGAAGTATAAAGCAGGAAGGGAATACAAGATATAAGGTGCTGTGACACAAAATCACGTTAAGAAACGTTTGAATGCATCCCAATCTGTTTCCCTTGGTTTTATACTGATACCAAATAAAATAAAAAAATTGTTAGCTGGACCAGCAAACAAAAACACTATTTTGGTCTTGGCAGCAAATTTATACCCATTCAACCTCTTAGACAAGTATGATGCTTTGAAAAACTTCAGAAGACTAATACCCTCAAACTTCACTTTATGGTGCTTCATTATATAAGATCATCACAGGAAAGGGAAAAAGTTTAGACAGCCTCAAAATTAGAGCCTATGCAACTGCTTCCTTTTTCTTTGACCAAGACGTTACCTGGCTAGGAGTTTCAATACAAGATTATCCGTAATGAGAATATTGTCTTTTCGGCAAGTTGCACAAGACTGCCCTTTCACCCTCGGAAAGTGTTGGCCATGAAGGTCCAGCACCTCCAGTTCCGTAGAAACCGCGGTAATTGCTGTCTCCAAGTGTAAGTGCGAAATACTCGTGCAAGCCACAACGGAAAGTTTTTTTAAATTCGGAAGGGACTCAGCCATTTTTACAAGCATATGTCCGTCCAATCCAGGAACTCTGTTACATGGCACATCACGATCGTACATCAAACATTGGAATGACAACTTGAAAAGCAAAAAAATAGAAGGAAAAGAATAGATTGAGAACCGGGAATATATGAACTTGTGTCAACTGCATTGCAACTCCAAAAGCAGAGATCATAGTCACCCTAGAATAAACTCCAAAATACGCCATGTCCTTGTGATTGATTGCATGGGAACTTGACATGGCTTGACAAAAGGGCCGATGAACTCCCCCGTTCTCAGTCTTGCACAATATCTCTACACTTAAAACAATTTGCACCAATGCTGGTATAAAGTAAGAGGAGTAAGCTACACTGCTCATAGCTATTAGAGCTAATCACTCTACTACGAGGAGCTTTTTTTTGACCCGGAATCATAGATTAGTGTTATTAACACTATTTACAGTGGGCCATAAAGAGCTACATTGCCAACTTAGTATAGTTAACTATAATAACGTGTTAACGCTAATAATTAACTAACTCTAATAGTGATGGGCGGTGTAGTATCGTTTCCTCAAACATTATAGAAACACATATCAAGAAAACCATTACAGAATTGTCCATGAACAGCAACACCGAAAAAAAAACGATCCAACCGTTGCAAAACAATAGAGATAACAGCTATTGGAAAGTTTATAAAGTTCACCATTCCACATCGTTGTAGTTAGCAGATTGCCACTCTACCAATGGACATTGACCCAAAAAGGCTCAATAGTTTTAGAAGGTCACCAGTCAAAAGACTTCTACATTCAATTACTAGAACTTACGCGTGTAAATAAAGTGCTTGGAGAGTATGGGAGTGCCTTTCTACAAGTCGGAAAAGGTCTCCAGCATCCTTCACACACAAATATACACAGGCAAACAAAATTCAATTAGACACTTATGGCCCTTTGAGAAGAAAAAAAGGTGCGCCAGACTCCCCAGAGGTGAATCAGTTTAGAACCTGTGAACAACTAAAAAAACAAAAACTAGCAGCCAAAAACATATAAAGTCTACAATCACTTTCCCGTTTGAAAATTTATAGATCCACATTTCGACATGATAACTGTCCAGATACACCAGATAACTATTAGTATTTTTCGTTCCAATTCAGTTCCAAATGACATGACTGATTCTGAACCTTTCAAAGAATTAGAGTTAATAAAACAATCAGTGTTATTAATGATATTTTAGTCAAGGGCCAGACTTACGGGGCACCATATAGTATCATTAACTCTAATAACAATACACATTTTAATTCATAAAGTTTGAGTTAAAACCCACCAAATCACCCCAAGGCTTGTCAAATGGAGCGGTTCGAGCTGGAGCTAACTCTTCAATCTGTAACCAGAAAGAAGAGGTCAGCTATGGACGTCAGACAAGCACAAAGGCTACGAGATACTCTCCAATATGAATAGATGTCCTTTCAAATACCTGCCAGCAAATTACAAATCGGTAATACAGAAAACTTGGACAAGGAAAGCTTTTAGTCTGAAAACTGGGACCAGTAAACAGTGAGCCACACAAATTTTGATGAAGTAAAAGTCTATCACATTAATTTAGAACCAAACCCAGATTCATTGATTAATCTATACTAGCACCCAGGAAAATAATCATAATGTACTATCTTTCGTTATGCCTCCAATACTCCTTGTCGTAACTTTCCGTTGAGTCAGAACAATTTTTCCATACGATTCAAAGGAAGGAAACAAAAAAACGAAACATGGCAAAACCACTACAATTGTAACCCACTCTTCTGAAACAGGCCATGACCAACAACTATCAAGTTGCAATATTTACGTACAAGAATGAAGCATTTCGATGAACGAGGTGTATATCCGTTCTACATCTTATGCTTTTATGAATAGTCAAAAACTAATATTCAAGTTTCAACTTGAAGTTGTTAACAAGTTTAAACAGAATCACCTAAAATACCATATATCATGCAATAATGAACTGTATTCTATAAATTCAAATTGTGCAAAGGCAACGGCCATGTGTGACATTTGTCACAAGGTTTGCCACGTGGCTTCAAGAAATATTTTTGTCGATTTCTCATTAGGCAAGAATAAAAATCCCGCGCGTTTGCAAAAAAAATTATCCCTAGGGCATGGAGATATCACAAATTGGACATGTTTGGCTATGCCACATCACGTTGACTGAAGCTTCGAGACAAACTGCATAGGACGATTTTTGCCTAATAGTAGCAACACCTATACGACCTTTCCATGTTAAATAATCCATACAACATGGAGGCAGTTTTAGTTTAGTTTTATGGCTCTTACGGCACAGCTTTTTGATATCCGCTCCCATCTTTTACAAACCAAAGCAGCAGTATGTAGAATAAACGGGACTGGTAGACATTCGAGTATCAGTTGGAGAGTGTCATCACTCATAAGAGCTAAACGGGACTTGTAATCGCCATATTCACTTCCTTCAACAGTGCGATACGCCATTTTCTTCTCTCCCTGCCTTGTCCCCTCTCACTTGCTACCTCTCTTCCTCCTTTCCCCTCCCTGCCTTTTTATTCCTACCAGAATTCAGGTGCGACTGACTTGACAAGCTCAAAAAGTCATGCACTGATCAGTTAAGCTTGTCTCAAGGAGTGACGTGACTTCACAACAAGCAGCTTGTTGATCAGCTTGTTGATTCAAGACTCGTCAATTGGATACCATAAACCTGAACTGTACGGCTAATCCCCTTCAAAAGACATTTCTATGACGGAGTGCTGCAAAAATCTGAAGAATGTTTCAAAGCCCGAGTCATTAGCTATCCATTGGTGTGAAACACCATACAGAAAGGGTAAGGTAAATCATAAAATAATAAAACTGAAGGCTTGGTTTTATTGCGGGGGGCAACTATATCGACGGGGATAATTTGCTATATCAACTGCAGTTTTTGGAACATGAAATATTCTCGGATACGACAAACGACGTACTGAATGAGTACAGCTCAGTTGTCCTTCTCGAGTTGAAGTACACAATGGTACTGTACTGCACCCGTTAGTTAGCCACTCCAAATGGAGTCTGCGTCAATCTGCATTATGATTGTACGTGTAGATAAAATTCTTCAAGATCACCGACAAACATTAGAGGATCATCTGCATATATTTCTCGCTTGTTCCAAACATTTTGCAAAACTTCCTTTGACACAAACCTTTCATAATTGACACAATCCACCTATATTGGACTAGTTCCAGGGGCTACAGGCATGTCATGGAAGAGACCTCACTGGGTAAACGATTTCCGGCCTCGAGATACTCTGCGCTTGGCTCTCTCCCATAAGTGCATCCACTCCTCCTTTGTCAACCACAACATCGAAAGTCCCATCTTTCATCTGTATAAACAAGACAGTAAAATTTCGTTCATCATCCTTAACCAGCGCATCTACTGAAAGACAGGTCAAATCATACGTGGAATAATCAGCCGCTGAAACTCTCCTTCCACCTTGCTTTATAAAAACATGATGAAACACTTTGATAATATTCGGAACTTATAAATTTGCAGCATGATGATATTTGTCTTAAATGAGTAAAGAGCAATGTGCTTGAGATTAGACTCAAGTTTATAAATTGTTAGTGAAACGAAGATCTGTCATCGCGTTAGCAAATGTGTTTGATATGATTAGCACTACTATGCCATGGAATATTTCGCTTTTAACCGATGAATCCTGTTCAATTTTCTAAATCCTTCAATTCCCAAAATGCAAGTGAGCATTTCAAGCACAGGTGTTAGTCGTCGATAAGGAGACATTCTAGATAGCAAACACTTACAAAAATATCACGCAGACTTTTTGAATAAAATTATTGTCATAAGTTAAGCCGATGGAACAACAACCCCACTTGTGACCGTTTTGATAATAATTAGGTGTGATTTATTGGCAATAATGTGGAACTTTCTCCCCAAGGATATCAAGGGCGAGGCATTTTCCATCAATGCTTTATTTAAAGTACATTGTGCATTGTGAGCGTTAGAGTTTTAAGTTTTTTCTCAAGCCCAGCACAAGAACCAATTGTCGTTTATGCTCATTGCACTTGGTGACGATGTCCAGAATTTCACAAATAATTGAGATATTTGAAAGTCAACAGTTATTCTAGTCCATTCATAAAGATATGAAAACGAAGGAACAGTTCGGAAATATTTGGATCAAGGAGAATACCTCTCCTCCTTAATAGGTTTTTTGCAGCGGCTATAATGGAGTTTACATCCTACTTGAGTATTTGTTTGTTATAGAGTGCTTTGCATTAACATTACTTCCATGGCACCACTTTGTTCCCTCTTATTTGTTGTGCACATGTGCCTAAAACGCTTTGTTGACATCAATTTGTGTTTTTGCTTTTGACCATTCTCTGGTGTTAATGAGCTTATTCGGTGCCGATTTTTTTGCAAGTGACCACAAAATAGCGATGATAACACTCATTGTTTTTTTTCTTTAACGCTAATTTTGTAAACGGTTCAAAATTAGTCATGTCATTTAGAGCTAATTCAAACATTTGATATTGGAGGATGAGGGTGGTCGTGTTCGCCTCATTGGAAAGACGATGAAAAAAGGAGGACAAAATGGATCACTCTTCGGTTCCCCTTCCCACCGCAGATAGAACTTCTCGTAAGAGTTTTGTTTTATCTTTTGTCTTATACCAGGAAACATTTGTAGTCGTGCAAGATTGTGCAAGTAATAGACGAGAATCGGCAGATAGTAGGAGCAACAAGCAATCTTATATGAACTAAATTGGTGTGGAGAGGCATGGTAGTGGCAGTCCGAGGAAAAGAACAAGGCAATGGTGAGTTTATTTTAGTAACACAAGTACTTAAGCTTGGTCTCCCTCCATACCAAAAACGACAAGCTCTGGTAGGTCAACTCCGTCTTATGACCGTTTTCCTTTACATTTTTTTTAATCATTAGAAGTGAGGTATGAATAATGAAACTGAGTTCGTTCTTTTGTACCTTCTCATGATGAAAATTAGCAAATGGCTCAAACTAGACCACGGTTCTCATGATGAAAATCAGCAAATGGCTCAAACTAGACCACGGTGCCTTTGACTACTTTCATTTAATATAGAATAAGAACTTTCATTTACTATGGAATAAGCAACTAATGAGGTTTTTTAATGTTTCAAGATTTTTCCAATGATTTTGTTGGGTGAGAAAAATGGACCTCTGACCATTAAGACTAAAAACGAATTTCCATCATAAGAACAAATTTCCATTAGAAGATCGAATTTCCATCATAAGAACGATTTTCCATCATAAAATAAAGCTTTTTGTTACAATGTTGATAGGTGTTATTAACAATAAATCAATCAATACTATTTTTTGGCACAAAATCACATAACATAGTTGATAGCACTTTGTCGGGCAGTGGACTACAATCCGTCACCTCTCCTCAAAACTCAAATGATATTGTAATTTTTTATGTCACATTTACGCCATAAATTCCTTCAATAATGATCGGCAAAAAAAAAAACTAGTTTTTTCAAGTGAAGCCTTCTGCATGATAATTTGAACCTTTTTCAGGCATTAATAGAAGCCGATGTTTTGGTTCGAAATTGTGAGTGCTAAATATGATCAGATCAAAGTCAAAAGTTGTACACTCAATCAAGGGTTCTCATTCTAATTTTAGTAATCCTGGAAGGATCCTGTTGGATTGGCACGTGAATGTCGGTTTAATACGAGGTAGAATGTGATACGTCACACTCGAAGTCGCCTAAAAATAAATGGGCTGGACCCGCAATGCTCTACATCAAGCTGGTGGCACAGTGGTTAGTGCGTTGACAGCTAAAGTCAGAGATCCTAGTTTTGAGCCCTGGCCGGCTCACTTTTCCTTAGTATGGGACATACGGAATCCCGGATTTCACAGAAAATTAACAGATCCCAAGTCACGATAGGAAACAAGCATTTTGGTCTCCCATATTTGATGATTTTGGTCAAAAATTTATTCAAAAAGCGAGTTGGGTTCGGTTTAGGCTGGCGTTCCACCATACAAAAAGTGGGGTAGTTTACAGAAATTGGCGCCTATCCGTACCACGCCGTACCGCTTATTTTATTTGTATGCGCGAACAACATTAGGTAATATTATCCAAAAGTATGGGAGGTAACTATGATCGTTGGATTTATTTTCGCGAAGCATTCGCTTCGAAAGTTTTTGTAAATGGTGATGTACCTCGTCAAGGTATATCACCATTTATTTAAATGTTTGAGCCGTGACACATTGGATAAATAAACATACGTGTCAGGATTGCAGCCAACGGAAATCAAAAAATTTCGCACATGATACATCCATTAAAAAATCCTAACCGAAATCAGAAAAGTAATCTCGTAACGAACTTTTGTCACACTATTTTTGTTAGCGGCCATTCGTCACACTATTTGTGTCAACGCTCATTCGTAACGCGAAAAAACAGAAAGTCAAAAACCTTAAAAAAAAATGAGGCTCGTATTTGACAAGGCGTCTGCAAATTCTACGAAAAATATATCGTACGATGACTTGGTCCACACGTACATTGTACGCAAATGAAGATTTTTTGTTGAAGTTGGCCAGTGATAAAAATATTTGACGATTTTCAATATACGATTTTTTCTTAAGTGGTACCATTCAATTTTGAGCGCGTGGATTACAAACTCTGCGCGACATAACATCGTTCAAAATGTAGCATATTGTAATGTTCATCGTAAGATTCTTGAATTTCCTGATGGAACGCCACCCTTAGGTTGAAAGTATTGTGTCAGTATGAAACACCGGAAATGACTGTATTGACATATCATTTCTTGAAATCTTGCATCTGTTTTCCAACAAAAAGTGTACCTGCGATTAGTGTTGGATATCGCGTAAATTCATATCGTGATAATCTCGATTTTCAACAAATTGATTATCGATCGAGGTAGACTCCCTGATATATCGTACTGGGACCAGCATAAATTATCGCGATATATTTTGCGATATATCCGTTTTCATGTAACTGCATTTTAACAAACCGTGTAAAGCAAACGTCATAATGACGTGAAATTGTACGTTTTGTCTGATTTTTACTTGTAGTTCATTTAAAAAGGATATATTCAGCGCCCATATTTACACCCAAATTAGAGTTATCAAGACGTGAAACTGTACGTTTTGTCTGATTTTTACTTGTAGTTCATTTAAAGACGATATATTCAGCGCCCATATTTACGCCCAAATTAGAGTTATTGATAAATTACAGTAAAATTCCATTTTGAAAAAGTTATATCACACAAATTAGAATTCATAAATCTTTTCTTTTTCTTTTTTTGCTCTAATTTTTTCTTTACTCTAAATACGATTCGCGGTGTAGTGTAGAGGTTTTGAACCATCCTGTCAAGTGTACAAAGAATCTTGGTCCCTAATTTTTGTTTAGAGATTACCATTACCTTCATCTTTTTTCTTTTTTCTCTTGCATTTGATCATGTTCCTCGTCTATTTTTAATTTTCTTTATACTTTACAAATCGTCCCTCTTTCCATTCGTTTGCAAAGACTTGAAATATTGAGTAAGTAGTTTTTTAAATATTAAATAATTTATAGTGGTTTGTGTGAAGTTTACCTTATGTTATTTTATTTTTTTAATGTATGTTTTTTGTTTTACTTTTTAAATAAATCCTATATTGTTTGTCTATTTCCTTATTTTTACATGGTTGGGAAAGTTTGTATTAAAATCATATTGTTTTGTTTTTTCATTTGTTTTTTAATGTTTTTTTTTTGTTATTCAGGTGTAAGTGTTATTTTTTTTGACTTTAAGGAGTTCTATTTTAGGTAAGCTTATTATGGCATGAATTCCTCTTTTTCCATTACATGTTACAAGGGATGGGAATTGTTTGTTTCGTGCTCTTTCCCTATTATTGTTTGGTTATGAGTCTAAATATTCTTATGTAAAAAAGGTAATTATTAGTTATGTATTTTGTCATTTGGATGAGCATGCTATTTTTATTAGTTGTGGACATGGAATTCAAATCATAGACTTTAATCATTATCAAACGTATATGTCTAGTGAAGTTTGGGGCGGTTGTGGTGAAGTTGGTGTTGCTGCAATAATTTTTGATAATGTTTTTCATATTTGGAATGCTAATTTTTCTAGAGCATTGTCTGCTCCTAGTGAAAGATGGGCTGATGATGGTCTTTTATTATATTTCACTGGTGTTGATTATGATGAAGAATCTCTTCTTTTCAAAATTAACAAATAAATTCTATTTTTTTGAACAATCACACTTTCAAAAATGGAAAATTAATAAACTTGTGTTTCATTTTTTCAAAAGGATAACAGCCATGTATTTGTCTGGTAAAACTCATATTGTTAGAACAGTTATGTATTCAGACGCCTAGCTTTGTTTTTTCGAGCAACATATACAAAATCTTAACTTTGGTTTTTCATTTTATAAAGATTGAAAACAACGACTCAACTTAATCTAACGAAAAACAAAAAACTTCAAATATTCCAATTTTAACAAACGTCAATATTATTAGAGTATTATTGTTTTCTAAAATCAAGAGACCAAACTTTTTAGTGTTTTTTTATATATATAGTTTTTTATATATATTATATATATTTAAATGTATAAATATATATTATTTTGTTGTTCTACAACCACCGTTGAAGGAGGAGAACCAACAATAGCAGTGGAAGTAGACATTAAAAACAACAGAAACTATCAAATTACCGACTCAACAACAAACTTTGATCCAACACAAAATAAAATTCAAGTGGCCAATATGCCTAAAATTTGTCACGATGATACACAACACATTAAACTGACAATTCCCATAATTGCAGCCCAAATCACCCAGTAAACCATAAGATATAATGTATGTAAGTTTCCCAAAAACTCCCTTTAGAAAATCATATTCCCAAAACTGGATGATTCAAATTTGACTAAGTCCTAAACTATATACCCACAGTGAGTATCTACTGGTCTACACTAATTCGGGTGACTGTACTAAAGTACTATCTTGTCTTACGACAAAGTATACAACCTGTATTGATATTTGTGTATTTTCTAGGTCTGTTTTAGAATAGAAAAAGGAATAGGCGGTCTGCCTCTCACTCCCTTTTCTAAGCCCCCACACTTGTTGTAGTCACTGAAGGCTTAGAATGGAGTTAAAGTCATGGCTGCGTAGGTCTTCTGGAGAGACAGGGGTAAGGACTTGATCTTGGAACCTACGGTTTGTCAAACACAGTACCCGTTAGCTTTTTCCGTTAAGTCTTGGACTATTGAGGAGTTATATAGGGTTTGATACTTATATAAACGTTTACAAATAGGATATTTCGTTTAACTAACAAAAAATACGGTAGAACATAGAATAAGTTGTGTATTATAGTACCGCACGAAATAAATGTTGCGAACATTTATTTCAACGGCAAATATTACATCCAGGCTTCATCGAATGGCCGTGATAGGAGCCGATATCGCGGAAAGGGCATTTTTGGCGTTTTCCGGAAGCCGCCACCCCGGATAACACGTGGCAGCATCGTACGGGTTTTCAGAATCTTCAGAGAGCAAGAAAACAAATCCGGATGTGACAAATGTCACTATTTTGGCCATGTAGTACAGTTGCCGTACATAAAGTACTCCAATACTTGTATTTTGTGTACGGTACAGTCCTATGATTGGACCGTAATTCAGTAGAAGGGGTTTTAGAGAGGAAATATGACTTCTAATTTTTTGGTAGGTAGTCGCCTCTCTCCCAGAGAGCATCTGTATAAATATGCAAACTTTGCCATTTAATTACAACTCATTCGGTTGACCAAATTCAGTGATTCTTTTTGCTGCGGACTCAGGGGAGTCCACGCTACCCAGTGTAGTCAGACAGATTTTTTGCCTGCCAGGGTGGCTGCGTTTCTACAGGAAAGTCAAAGTGGGTGAATGTGTCCAAAACTCATATTCTAACTTTGCATTTTGTGGTGGAACTAAGCACACAGAAAGTCTTATTTCATAGGGGTGAAGTTGTATTGGGGTTCTGATTGTGAAAGGGTCAATCATTTGGGTTTGTATCAAATTGGAGTCGGCACTAACTCGATAAGCTTCTTGAGAGCTGCCTTCTCTGAGGACCAATGGAGGTCTCAAAGTTTCAGCCTGTACTTTATTTACCCTCAGTACCTCCAAACCCTAATTACTACTTGTTGCTAAATGAACATTGTAACATAATAAATTAATTCACTAAACGTTAACTTATTGTTTTCTAAAAAATTACAGATATTGTCCGTAAAATTAATGTTGCCGACGCTTAGTCAACATCAGCCCTAAAAGTCTAGATGAATGTTGATTCGATAGTACGAACATCCTGAGTGCGTACGCCGCACTTAGTCATTGTGGTCCCCGCTTTAATCGCGTCCATCGAATCTGTCTCGTATCAACGATATTTTTTTGATTCCGTACGGTACACTCCCAAATGTCTAGCTCGGTCTCCCCCCGTCACATTCACCGAAATCGCCCATATGATTTTTGACACGCGTATGTGGATGTCGGCGCCACTCTGGAATGCCTGCATTAACTTCTCTTGTCGACACATATACCTGTAGATAAAACAATACACTCTATTGTACTTTTGCTACTGTAACACTAATACAGGTAAATATTACAGTAAAGGAATTGAGAAATTTTTTTAAGTCTTTTAGTCTCTTTTTACAACCCTATCTATTGAAATAAAGATTTCAAAATTCAACACTCCCCTAAATCTTTAGACTTAGTTACTCACTTTGTCGAATAGCCTCTCTGCAAAACTGCAACTTTTTGAGCAGGAAAGGCTCTTGTTAACATGTCAGCCACCATCTTCTCATTTGGTAAATAACACAATTCAATGACTTTTGCAAGTTTTTTTTCTTTAACAAATTGAAGTCTAACATCCGTGTGTTTGCTCCTAAAGTGATGGCTGGGATTAGAGGCTATTGCAATGTCTGTCGGTTGTCACACCTGATAGCTTGAGGACCTGTTCGCATATACCCAGTTCTTGTAAAATGGACTGGACCTAAGGAGCTCCTTGAGGGCGGAAGCAGCTGCCATATATTCTGACTCCATTGTGGATTGAGTTGTAACCTTTTGTAATTTGCTACTCCGGCATTAAGTTCTATCTCCAATCTTCAAAACAAAGCCGGTAGTAGATTTCTGGCTTGATACGTCTCTATAGCTAGTATCGCTCCAAATTTGTATTTTCACCTCTCCTCCTCCGAGTAGAAGGTTAAGATTTTGACTACCTACAAGATATCTCAACACCCTTTCTGTTGGTTCCCAGTCTGCCTTTTTATGATTATCCAGACTTCTACTCATGTCTCCCACAATTGGTGCAATATCGGGTCTCGTACGGTTCCTAAAATATTTAAGACTTATAACTACCTGTTTATATGGCTTTGAAGCCATAAACTTTTCTTCCCCTGTCTGTAGACTCTCACAGACCATTATGCCTGAGTCTCAATAAGATCTTTCCAATTTGTGATTGAATTCCATGGGAGAAACAGATCCTTTCACATCTTTCATTTCAAATATTTCTCGCATGTTACCAATTTCTTCTTTCTGAGTCAACATAATCAGCCTTTTTTTTCTTTCTCTTTCTACTTGTATACCTAAGATATACTTGGCCTCTCCGAGGTCCTTCATCTCAAACCTAGACCTTAAAGCCGCTTTAATGTGGTTTATTTCATCCATTGACTTACTTTTTAATAATAGATCATGCACATATACAGCATCCCATCCTCTCTTTGTAGAACATATAAAGAATTATCTGAGCTAATTCTCTTAAATCCTAGCCCAGTCAAAAACTCATATAAATTCAAATTCCATTATCTAGGGGCTTGTTTTAGCCCATACAAAGATTTCATCAGTTTACACACCAATTCCTCCTTTCTTTTTTCTACATACATATAGATGGTCTCTTCTAACTCTCCATAGAAGAAAGCAGTTTTAACATATATTTTATGAATTTCCTATTTTCTATAGCCATAGAATTAGCAAAATTCTGACTGTAGGAAATCTAACAACTGGAGAGAAGGTTTCTTCAAAATCAATACCTTCTTTTTGATTATACCCCTTGGCCACTAGTCTAGCCTTATACCTTTCAATGGTGTTGTCCGGGTTCACTTCACCTTAAATACCCATTTAGTGCCGATGGCTTTTCTACCTGGAGGAAGTTCCACCAGCTCCCACGACTGTGCCTCTATAATAGATTCCATTTCATCGTTAGCTGCCTCAATCCACTGATTTCTCTCTGGTGATGAAAAGGCCTTCTGAATTGTTAGAGGCTTCTCTGTAGCTGCAGAAAAAGCAAAAGCAAAGCAAGAGCTTGCTTGTAGACGGCTACTAGATCTCTTTCCCCCCGGAAATTCTGAGGCTGAAATCATCGGCAACCTCTGATTTTTCTGCTTTGTTTGAATCATGACCTGAGCTGGTACTGACTGCTTCCGCCTGAGTTGTAACTTGTGGTGAAGTATCCTGTGAAGGCACCAGAGGAACTGAAGGAAGAGGTGTCCCACTTGCTGCTGGAAAGAAGACTCGCTGTGTATAGTGAAAAATGACATATTATTGTTTTTCATTTGCCTGTTGATCTGGCACTTTAAATAAGTCAACAAAATCTCGTTCATCTTTAATCTGGATATTTTTAGAGATAATCACTTTCTGTTTCTCAAATACAAAAACTATATACTATTTTGCATTATCATCATACCCCATGATATCCGAGGTAAGCCCTTAGCCTCCATTTTCCATAAATTCGGTGAAGTATCTAGCATAAAGCACTTGCTACCAAAGATCTTAAAGTGACTAGCATCACGTTTTTCTCTTGTCCAAAGCTCATAAGGTGTAGTGCTAACAGATATAGAAGCAATTCTTTTCTTAATATAAACAGCACAGTTAAGTGCTTCAGCCTAAATTTCAAATCTAGCCCGTAATCTGCAAGCATGGACCGAGCTCTCTTTGTCACTGTCCTATTTAGTCTTTCAGAAACACGATTCTGTTCCAGTGTATATGAAAGTGTAAGATTGTGACAGATACTTTCCTGAAGGAGAAATTCTTCAAATTCCTTTGATGTGTATTCTCCCCCATTGTTTGATCTCAGCGCCAAGATTGGAACTCCATGAAACTTTTCCGCCCACGCTTTATAGTGCTTGAAGTGACTAAACACTTATCTTTTATGTTGCATGAAGTAAACTTTGGTGTACCTCGAGTAGTCATCTGTGAATGTAACCATATAGTCGACGCCTCCAGCTGAAGCCACTTGTGAAGGACAGAGAACATCAGAATGTATTAGCTGCAAAACTTTATCCGATCTGTGGTCAGTTTCTTGTGGAAATGGCTATCTATGGATCTTGCGAAGTGAATAACCATCACATGATTTTATAAGATGAGAACTGAGTGAGACTCCATCAATTTTTCCCGAATTCACCATTTTCTTAAGACAATCATAATTCATGTCTTAATCTTTTATGCCACAACTCATTATCATATTGGACGCTGGAGTAGAGAACATCATTTTCTTTATATTCAGCTATGTCCATCTGGTATATTTTGCTAGCATCTCTAGGTCGTAAAACTGCTACTTTCCCTTTTTTGCTAACTATCAGTCTACCTTCTTTCAAAATGACTCGAAAGCTTTTGCTCTCTTATAAGGATGTAGACAAAAGATTCTTCTTAAAGTCTAGAAGATAAAAAACATTGTGAACGGTTCTCTAGATCAACTTTCCCCTCACATCTACCAACAAAGATACATCACCCTGAGTTGAGGTTTGAACACTCATGCTAAAAGTATTGTAGATACTCTTTGGAGACATTTGCTGCAGATTCATAAAAGCCGCCTTGTTCAAGCACATGTCTGCCGACGCTCCCATGTCCATGATCCATCCTACATCTTCTGGACCCTTCGTGGTTGCTGCTATAGCAAATAACTCCGCCTCCTCTGGCTCATTGAAGCTGAAAGACTCATATGCATCAGTTGCAGAAGCTGAAAAGAGAGCATTTCCACAAGTGGGATTTCCATAAATGCCTCTGTGATATTGGCTTTGCTGCCAGCTTGGCCTGTACAAACCTGACTTATTTGCCTTTTTCACCTTAGGTCAATACTTCTATCCATGACACTTCTCAAAACAATAAAAACAAGGAGTTGAAGATGGGCTATTCTGCCTCTGTTTATAATAATTAAATTGATTCTGATTTTGGTTAAACTGACTCATGTTCTGATTAACATGATTTCTTTTGTCAAAGTCTGTTGCAAAAGCTTCAACCTTTCCTTCTCCTTCAAGGAGTTTAGTATTAGTCTCTTCCTCCAATATAAGATATACGCTAACTGGAATAACCAGCTAGCTTTATCATGACTTTTAGCTGAAGAGTCACACTTTTCATGCTACTACGGAGACCTCTAATAAGCAGAGCTGCCTGCTAAAACTCATAAAATGACTCCTCAGCAGAAGAGTGTGCATCAATAAGTGCTCGTAAATGTTGATATTTGAGTATTTTCTAGGTCTTTATTAGGATATGAAAAAGAGCAGAGGGAACCTGCCTCTAACTCCCTTTTTTAAGCCCCCACACTTGTTGTAGTCACTGAAGGCTGGAAAGTGAGCTACAGCCATGGCTGCCTAAGCTCTCTTAAGAGACAGGAGTAGATAGCGGTAGGTTTTATTAAAATGAATCTTGACGGACACAGGATTCGATTCACGTACGTGTCGTGCGTCAAAATAGACGTTAGCTTTATCCGTTTAGTCTAAGACTAAAGCTAGATGATATAGGGTTCGATAATTATATATAGACTCACACGTAGACTAATTCATTTAACTGAAACTTTATTCGGGATGCATAGATCCAGTTATATAGAGTACGGAGAAAAAACAAATACCGCACGCTTTGTTTCGATATCGAAACAAATACCGCGCAAGTAATTATGACGGCTACGATTTAAATTTAGTTTCGATCGGACAGCCAGAAAGGATGCCGAGATCGCGGAAGAGGATCTCGGCGGTTTGCGCTCGTCGCCACATAGGATGACACGTGGAAAAATGATATTGGATCGCGACAACTTCGGAGATTACAGGAACATATCCGGATATGACACGTGTCGACATTTTGGCCATGTCGTACGATGGTCGTACAAAAAGTACACCGACACCTGTACTTTTCTGTATGACACATTAATTTGATTGGTGCCATACGTCAGTAGATAGAGTTTTAGAGAGGGAATAGGACTTATAATATTTCTGGTAGGTAATCGGTTGTGTGAGAGAGCACCTTGTATAAAAGGCTAACTTTGGGCAGCCATAAATATCAATTTACTTGACCATTTTCAGTGATTATTTTTGTTGCGAACTTAAGGGAGTCCAGGCTACACACGGGAATAGTCGGACAAAGTTTTTGCCTGCCAGGGTGGCTGCATTTCTAAGGGAAAGTCAAAGTCGGTGAATGTGTCCAAAACTCATATTCTAACTTTGCATTCTGTGGTGGAACTGAGCACACAGAAAGTCTTCTTTCACAGGGATGAAGCTATAATGGGTTTGTGATTGTCAAGGGTTCAGTCATTTGGGTTTATATCAACTTGGAGTCGGCACTATCTAGATAAGCTTCTTTTGGATCTGCGATTTCTGTGGGCAATGGAGCACACAGAGTTTCAGGTTACGGGCCCACTATCTAGGGTGCCTATGTTTGATAGAACAGGCTTCACTTATTGGGGATTTATGATGGAGGGATTGCTTTTCGAGAAGCACTTATGGGGAATTGTTTTAGGACAAGTGAGGTGTCCTCCACCGGGCTTTGGAGGAAATCACTTTGGAGAATCATCTCGGGCTGTCGAGAAAATCAACCAGAGTTCAGATGCAAAGGAAGGTGAAGGGAAAATCATTGCCATGAAAGGGGGAAAATGGGAGAAGGGAAAAAGAACACCGATGGTGAGGGGAGCTAAGCTCTCGACTATGGTTCCACTTGTGGGGATTAAAATTGAAGAAAATGACAGAAAAATATGGGAATACAAAAACACTATAGCAAAGCATCTCATACTTAGAAACATGTCTAAGTCTATAGCTATCACTCTTATAAACTTAACGAAGTCTTTAGAGATATGGGAAGCACTAAGTCAGATTTATAAGAGTGAGACTATTCAGAGGCAGCAATTAGTAAAACAAGCCTATGTTTATAAAGGCGTATCATTATAGAATTTTGCAATGATATTGTTGCGCTATATGTTGAGCTTGCTAGTGCCGGATATGTAGAATCAGAGGAGAAGAAGATTAATACACTACTTATGAAACTCGCAGATAAGTACGAAAACATCATTTGTCGTATGCAAGCAATGGATGGCTCCTCATGGACTTGGAGCTTTACCATAGGGATAATTCTTATGAGGGAAAGCACTTTGGAGCTTCGTAAGGGAAGTGAAAGGGTGAATGCATTTACAGCTGGTGGTGATTGGCGGAAGCATGATGAGAGGAACAGCGGTGACGAGCGGAAGCGTGATGAGAGGAAGAAAGACAAAGGTAAACCTTATCGGAACTTTGGTACAAAGAGAGGGAGAGGAAAGGAAACGAGAGCTTTGAAAAAAGGGGTTAGCTTCTTTTGTAGGGAACCGGGTCATTATATAGAGGAATGCCCTTGTTTGGAAGAACTTAGAAGTTGGAATGTGGATGAGGAGGAAGAAGGGGAAGAGGATAAGACGATGACGATATGTTGAAGCTTCTCCGCATCGGTAATATGGGAAAAAGAGAAAAGCACACAGAAATTCCACGGAAACAACAATGTGCTTTTGGAGGTATAAAGGAAGTAAAGTGAGAGGAGGTGTTTGAGGATGTCGAGAAGTCTAGAGTGTATGACTTAGAAATGCGAAAGTCAGATCTAGGATCCATAAGTGAAAACGGAAAAGATAAAATTAATCAGGATTATTTTATAGATATTTTGGAAACAGAAAACTGGTTGGAAAGGGAGACTTCAACGGATTCCGAGGGAAGGGGAAAAGTGAAACTAGAAGGGGATTTAAAGGATATGGGAGAAGAGGAATATTTAATGAAAGTTATAGGGGAGGAGATTTTTTTTTTGGGAATAAGTTTAGAAAGTGAGAGTGGAAAGAAATCCATGGGAGAGAGTGAGGAAAGTTCAGAAAATAGGGTAATCGTCATGGATAGAAATATGAGTTCGAAAGATATAGATATATGAAGAACTTAGTGGGGACTCTTGATTTAAGGATAAATTTCGGGGGTAATGGTTTTGACATCACTAATGCGAGTGATGTCACCTATGAAGATGTACCCGTAAAAAGGTTAGCATCTGGGTGTGTGTTGCAGATTGGAGATGGGGCTGGCTGGGTGAATTGCAAGAGGGAAATCAGTTTTTGTATGGATGGAAAAGAGATGAGGTGGATATTGTCTTTGCTCGGATTTATGAGAAACGGGATCCTAAATAAAATGTATGATCAGCAAGATGGAATTTTTACTTCAGCTCATTTAATGGAACTTTTTAAATATGAGAATGTTGTTTTAAAGTTTTATGAAAGGAAAAGGAAAAGGAAAAAGAAAAAGGGGAAGATAATGTTTGTTTATTTGTTTGTAAAATTGAAAGGATATAGACTAGAAAATAAAGGGAGTGTTGATATTTGAGTATTTTCTAGGTCTTTATTAGGATAGGAAAAAGAGCACAGGCAGCCTGCCTCTAACTCCCTTTTTTAAGCCCCCACACTTGTTGTAGTCACTGAAGGCTGGAAAGTGAGCTACAGCCATGGCTGCCTAAGCTCTCTTAAGAGACAGGAGTAGATAGCGGTAGGTTTTATTAAAATGAATCTTGACGGACTCAGGATTCGATCCACGTACCTGTCGTCCGTCAAAATAGAAGTTAGCTTTATCCGTTTAGTCTAAGACTAAAGCTAGATGATATAGGGTTCGATAATTATATATAGACTCACACGTAGACTAATTCATTTAACTGAAACTTTATTTGGGATGCATAGATCCACTTATATAGAGTACGGAGAAAAAACAAATACCGCACGTTTTGTTTCGATAGCGAAACAAATACCGCGCAAGTAATTATGACGGCTACGATTTAAATTTAGTTTCGATCGGACGGCCGCAAAGGATGCCGAGAACGCGGAATAAGATTTTGGCGGTTTGCGATCACCGCCACATCGAATGACACGTGGCAAAACTACATTGGATTGCGACAACTCCGCGGATTATGGAAACGAATCCAGATATGACATGTGTCAACATTTTGGTCATGTCGTACGATGGTCGTACAAAAAGGAAACCGACACCTGTACTTTTCTGTACGACACAGTATTTTAATTGGTGCCGTTCTTCAGTAGATAGAGTTTTAGAGGGAGATAGGACTTAGAAAAAATCTGGTAGGTAGTCACCTCTCTAAGAGAGCACCTTGTATAAAAGGCTAACTTTGGGCAGCCATAACTATCAATTTACTTGACCATTTTCAGTGATTCTTTTTGCTGCAAACTCAAAGGTGTCCACGCTACAGATAGGTGTAGTCGGTCAGAGTTTTTGCTTGCGAGGGTGGCTTCATTTCTAAGGGAAAGTCAAAGTGGGTGAATGGGTCCAAAACTCATATTCTAACTTTGCATTCTGTGGAGGACATGAGCACACAGAAAGTTTTATTTCGGAAGGGTGAAGCTATAATGGGTTTGTGATTGTCAAGGGGTCAGTCATTTGGGTTTATATTTACTTGGAGTCGGCAGTATCTAGATAAGCTTCTTTTGGATCTGCGATATTTTTGGGCAATTGAGCACACAGAGTTGCATTGTCACAATACTCGACCATAGTTCCCCCCGAGTATATGTATCCCCAAATTTTTCCGCCCACCAAAAGCTCCTCTGAACATTCTTTTTCTCAAAAGCGAATTTCAGTGATGTCCAAATATCCTCTCTTTCTTCATTTTCAGGCGAGACTTGACCAGATTTTCTGAAATTCAAAGGATTAGATTGTTCCTTGCCATTGAATTTTTTTTTGCCCAACTTGGATATGTTTCATCAAGGGAGCCATCCAAGACACCCAATAAGTCGGCAATTTCAAAGGACGATTAGACCATAGCAGCACAGTACGGATACCTTTGGCCATTGAATATAAGAATTCTTGACGAAAGGCCCATAACCTATTTTTCTATAACCACCGTCGCATGAGGAGAACCATAAGTAATTGTGGAAGTAGACATTAAAAACAGTTGAAGCTATCAAAACAACTGTTTAACATCCAACTTTGATCCAACACAAAATATAACTCAAAAGGCCAATATGCCTCACATTTTTTGTAGTGATACACAACACATTAAACTAATAATTTCCAAAATTGCACCCTAAATGACTTGGTAAACGATAAGATATGATGTTTGGAAGTTTCCCAAAAATTGCCTTTAGAAAATCATATTCCCAAAACTGGATGATTCAAATTTGACTAAGTCCTAAACTATATATTATCTACCAGTCTACACTAATTCGGGTGACTGTACTTAACTACTATCCTGACTTACGACAAAGTATCAAGTCTGTACTTTATTGTACCGTGAGTACCTCCAAAACCCTAATTACTACCTGCCGCTAAATTAACAATGTAACACTATTAATTAATTCACTGAACGTTAACTTATTGTTTTCCAAATAATTATAGATATTGTTCGTACAATTATGTTTCCGACGCTTAGTCAGCATTAGTCCCAAGAGTCTAGATGAATGTTGATTCGATGGTACGAACGTCCTGAGTGCGTACGTCGCACTCAGTCATTGTGGTCCCCGCTTTAATCGCGTCTGTCGAATCTGTCTCGCATGAACAATATTTTTTTGATTGCGTACGGTACACTCCCAGATGTTCGGCACGGTCTTAGCCCGTCAGATTCACCGAAACCGCCCGTATGATATTTGACACGCGTATGTAGATGTCGGCGCCCCTCCGGAATACCTCCATTAACTTTTTTTGTCGACACGTGTACCTGTAGAAGTGCAATACACTATATTGTACTTTTGCTTCTGTAACATTAATACAGGTAAGTATTACAGCACACGACTTTAGAAAATATTGTAAGTCTTTCAGTCTCTTCTTAGAGCCCTGTCTACTGAAATAAAGATTTCAAAATTCAACATATTTTTTTCAAAAATACGTCTATACGGGTTTTACGGGCTTGATTAGTACATTATCATTAGGTGATTAAAGGTTTATAGGGGTTTGATTAATACCCAATTTATGGTTTTATAGAAAAAAATAGTCACTAAAATTTTTAAGGCTATAAGAAACAAAATATTTGTCTTATTTTTCCACATAAACAAAAATATCAATAATACATGCTTACTTGCAAGTAACATCATAAAAGAAAACAAAGTAATCAAAGTATTTGTATTGTGTTTAAAAAAAAAAAAAAATGTATGTTATGTTGGTCAAATAAAAAAAAAAAAAGTTATAAAGTATAACCGAAATGAAGTAGTAAAAGTATTTGTGTTGCATTTAAAAAATATATATATATACCAATGTTTGTAATGTTTGTCAGTTTTTTACCTGATAATGATGACCTAATAACTTTCTTGGTCTTTGGACTAAGTTGGTTGATCGAAACAACAAAAACAACAAAATTATTAAAAGTAACAATGTAATCTAAAAAACAAATATTATGAATGAAAACAAGTGTTTGTAATGTTGGTCAACCTCCGAGCTGATAGTGATGTTTATGCAACCTTATAAGTCTTAGGACTAAGTTGGTTGATCACAAAAAAAGAAAAGAAAAAGTTCTAAATGTAATTAATCTACTATAATAAACAACGAAAAATAATAAATAATAAGTGATTCTAATGTTAGTTAAACCTTTGAGCTGATAATGATGTTTATGCAACCATCTGGGTTTTCAACTAAGGTGCTTGATCCAAAAAAAATAAAAATTACTTAAAGAAATCAACATATTCTAACTATCAAAAAATTTAAAAGAAAATACGTGTTTCTAGTCTTAGTCAGCCATCGAGCTGATAATGATGTTGTTCCAACCTTTTAGGTCTTTCGACTAAGTTGGTTGAATCCTAGTTAAGTCTGACATTTTTTTTTTCTTATTATTTTTATTTGTTTCTTTCATTTTTGTTATGTGATCAACGTTGTATTGTGGTTATTTATTTTGTTTGTCTTTTTTTGTTTTCTTCTTTTGTAAAATTATGTATTGATAAAAAAATATATAAAAAATATACATGCAACACCCTAATATAAAATAAACAAAAACCATTTATATTTTGTTTAAGTGAATAATGGTTGAATAATGGTAATGGTTTAATGTGTATTCTAGATTTAACATTAATTTATTTAATACTACATGATATATTTAGTCCATTCATTCATATCGTTTATTAGATTGAGATCAAACGCTCAAATTAGTGTGAAACTTTTACGCTTAATCAAACCCCCTACATGAACGGAACGTGAATTAAACCATCCACTTGTATTCGTCATCTTCTTCTACATACATGAACCTTTCCACCATGAATTTTGATAACAAATAATTAATATACCCGTAACATACGTGTATTTAGCGTAAAATTTTGTCTTTTCCATGAAATATATCTATTAGATGTTAATTTATGTCGCATGATACAATTTAGTTTTTCGTTTCATTTCTTCGTGTCGTTTTGGTGGACAATTGTGCCCCCATATGGTTTAAATTTACCATACATTTATTTTGTTTCAATTGACGTAAATTGTATACATTGATTTATTGTTGCCGTCGGATTGAAATTTAACAGTCGCGACGTTTAACAGTGTCGGCCGTAAAGCAAAAAATTCAGCACTAATAGAGTAATTGCGATTCACGGTGTAATGCACATTAATTAATATTTAATACTTGCCCAAATTTGTAGCATCGATACTATTTAAACCGTGCCTACATTAACGTAAGGAAAAAATATAAAATACTAATCCTATTTTAGGTTTGAGGTTCAAAATTTACGGGTACTGGATTAGTTATATAAACACTAAAAACGATTTGTGGTGTACTTTCACAAAAATAAGTACGGACACGCTAGAAATAGTCGGTTTGGTTCGCCAGTTGACGGTCACGTCTATGCTATAAAAATCAGCACGGCGCGATGCACGGCGGCCGACCATATTGAAAATATGTACTTTCTGGCTTTCACCAATTGGCAGATTCTCTACGAGCG
Source organism: Zygnema cylindricum (assembly GCA_037447655.1). Classification (NCBI taxonomy): domain Eukaryota; kingdom Viridiplantae; phylum Streptophyta; class Zygnematophyceae; order Zygnematales; family Zygnemataceae; genus Zygnema; species Zygnema cylindricum. Next base: position 46,041 of record JBBHKE010000385.1, on the reverse strand, counting down.
AAAGTGGTAATGTAACGTACCATGCAATACTGTACACCGCGAATCGTTACCATTACAACCACACGAATTACAACAAATATGAGTATACCACGTGTCTTCTTTCATTAGATCAAAATTGGAACATTACAAAGCCAATCAAGACTCACATCACTCAAAGGCTCACAATCTTACACAAAAAAATCGACGATCAATTGTCGTTGTCACCAGAAACGAATGCGACTAGAATGCTTTTCCCTTTTAAAAAAAGGGCACAGCAAAAAACAAGAAAATATGATTCGATATATCGCGATACGATATATTTACGATATATCGTGATACTACATATCGCCGTTAAATCTAGCTTTTCAATATATTGAAGCGATATGTCGATTAAAACGTACCTAAAATTCGGTATATATCGAATATCGACAAGTGGTCCTCGATACCCAACAGTATTGGCAATCCATTGTCGTGTCAACATTTATTAAAGTGAATGGAAGACATACTTATCACCGACATATGACACTTCATAAAAACTCTTAGTTGGAAACAAATACACCTTCGTAACACTAGGTAAATGAGCCCACAACATAATTTAGTGCGGTTAGTTCTAATAAAGCGTCAACGCCAATAATTCACTACCTCTAATAGCGACGGGCGATATATTCAACAAACTTAGGTGGGGATGCTTCCCTGTTAAGCATATCAAAAAAGCTGTCTTATGGACATTTGATTCAAGGGGATACAATGGCATTTCGCCTCAGCCTATTTCCTATAAGAAAATGTAAGGCAGTTGTACTGAAATGTACACAAATTTACCCTAACAAACCCGAAACCCCCCTTAAGTAACCCTAAATGTACGGAAATATACAAAGATTATACGAAAAATTGTACGAAAAATGTAAGGTACTCTAGCTATACTGAAACATATGGAGATGTACCAATAATCCCGATTGAATAACCAAAGAAGTCTCATTTTTACGGATTTTGACATTTTTACGAAATTTTAGTTATTTTTTATAGATTTTGAACCTTTATTAAATCGCATATACTTTTCGTACAGACTAAATGTACGATAATAATGTACGGAAATATTCAAATAAAGGGTTGAACGTACAACGTGATTCACTATTAAAGTTAAACTCTATTTTGGGGAAAAGGCAAAACACCAACAAAAAGTCAAAAACTAACGCTAATTTATACACACCTAACACTAATTTGGATGTAGCCGCGATAGTCTATGTTCACATGTTTGACGCTTGAACATGTGAGAACAGGTTGTTGCATTCTCCCTTGTTTTTACGAATGGGATTCAAATCCGAGTGCGCTTTTTCGTGGCGACGCAATCAATTTCCTGTGTTGACGCCTTTACCTTACGCTTATTTGTACGTCTATACAAAGTAATGAGCGGTTTTTTTACAAACAATTTTATTTTTTACACTTCAACTATTTTAATATTTAAAAAAAGTCAAATCCAGAGCAATTAACGCCGATTAAACAAAACTTATAGCACTTCATCATGTGCGAACAGGTTTTTCTGATTTGCCTTTGTCTTTATGATTTGAAATAAAATCTGAGTACGCTTTTGCGTGGCGACGCACTCAATTTCCCTTGTCGACGCTCTTACTTGACACATATTTGGTAAACCTATAACAATTGATAATGTCCGAATAGGTTTTTGTGATTTGCCTTCGTCTTTATGATTTGAAATAAAATGCGAGTACGCTTTTGCGTGGCGGCGAACTTAATTTCCCCTGTCGACGCTCTTACTTGACACATATTTTGTATGTCTGTACAAAATAATGAATAGTTTTAGTAAGAACAGACACTATTCGTACATTCCACTTTTTAAAAAGAGTCGAAGCTAGACTAGCTAACGCTAATTAAAAAGCATGCGCATTAATGTAAAACAAAAATAAGTTTGATTGAGTGGTAGTAGTATTTTTTATTAGATGTTTTTATATTTTATATTTTATATAGTCAAAGCCGGTCAATGCATTTTATAATGTTTTGAATTTTGTTTCATGCGCATATTTGTTATTTTTTCGGCGTTTCATGCGTGCGTTTTATGTGCATGATACATCTATGTGAATAACCTTTAAAAGTACGATAATATACGGGAACTGTAGGTGAATGTACGAAAATGTAAGGCAAGTGCAATGAAATGTAGGATAATGTAGCATAAATTCTACTACATTATCGTACTTTTACCTGCATATTTTTTACGGCAGGATGTACATTAACAACCCTAAAATACCCCCCATTAAATAACCATTTGGCCTATGCAACACGAAAATAATTTGTTGTGTATCGGCAAGAAACTTATCGCGATAATCATTTAAAACCGGAATGACGCGAGACAAACGAAAAGATACGAATCTTTCCACGTACCGCACTCTTGACACGTGTACAACATCATTGTTCGAAAAAAAGTCCATTATGTGTCATTTGAGTCATAGTTCAAAAGTAGGTGAAAGTAGGCCCCTACAATATGCCTATTGTATGCAAAACATTCAATATGACCTTAAGACCCATATTGTATTCGGACCTATTCGGACCAATGAAAACATTCGGACCAAAAATTGGACCAATTAAAACATTCGGACCAAATATTTTATTTACACCGTCAAATTCGTACGATCGGACGGTTCGTGATCAAAGTAGCGATCTAAAAAGATCACATGAAAAGCCGATAACACAACTTACGATAAAGGTGCCGATCAAAGGCCTACAATAAAAACGCATACTTTTGAACTATGATTTCAGTACTTGTAGGTAAAGGATTTCACAACGATTTCAGATCGTGTATGTAACATTGGGGTACTTGTAAAATTATTTGTGGCCTTAGGGTATGGCCCCATGGAGCTACGTAAGGGTTTTTTTCTGTCGTTTTATTTAAAAAAAAGATCGTACTGCTAAAGTTACAACGGTACTAATAAATCGCAAAAATGTAGAGTACAATTTGCGTCATCTTCAAACTTAGGATCTACGACAGGTTGTCGTCTTCTGTTTTTTCGACCCACCGCCACGTCATTTTCAAAATTATCTTAAAAATAAAGTGAATTCACTTCACAAATAGAAAAAAAAATCGCAAGTGTCAAAAGTTTTCAAATTTTTTGGCGATGCAAAAAAGTACACGGTTGTTTCTTTGTGTCGCATGAAAGACGGAAAACCATACTTCACTAAATTTATGGGATCTTGTTAGGCTCATCGTGAAACCGAGGGTACTTTCGCATGTAACCGAAACTTAGTCTTGTTACTTTGTTTTTTAGCGAAGATTCTCTGTACAACTTTCAGAGCATTCGGATGTAAACACGAATAACTTGTTACTTAAAAAAGTGATTTACGTAGACGTGTAAAAAACAATGTGACAGATGAAGTTGTACACAAAACGAGGCATAACTTCCACTCGGCTTCAATTTGAGGCGTCTCTCCGCACGGTGTACAATTTTTGTGACTTCGTAATGTCCGTACGCCACATTGTCGACGTGTCGAAACCCAAAAATACCTTTCGCTGTCGCACATAAATGCGGTTTCTTTTTTCGTCTTCCCACTTGCCGACAGGTGCCCAATGTTTTTCATGCGCTGTATGTGTGAAGACACGTGTGTTTGAGAGAGACCTGTACGAAAATCAGCGCACGGAAAACAGTACGCACAAGCGCACGGAAAACAGTACGCACAGGCTGGAAATGTGCAGCGGGTTTGTTTTGGTGCTACGGGCACAAAAAATGTAAAAAAGTTCCAACACGTGCGACAACAAATGTCTATTCGCTCACATCATGGAACTTTATTTAAAATCACCTCGCGAGGTGATTTTATATAAAGTTTGAAGATCACCTGATAGGACGCGAAAGTGGCTCGAAATGCGCTAGACGACAAACTGCATCGCGCTAGACGACAACGCGAAAGTGGCTCGAAATGCGCTAGACGACAAACTGCATCGCGTTAGACGACAAACTCCAGTACATGTAAAGTTCAAAGTTAACGCAGCTTGTACGGCGTTAATTTCAATTTTCTGGTACGGCTGCGGATTTTTTCGCTTTTTTCCAAGTTATGGAGGAAAACGACAGAAAATAACTGTAACTTTAGCACATGCAAAGTACCCTGATTTCCAACTGGCTTCTCTTTTTCCCCCAAAGTTGTAAATGTCGACACGTGGTGACTTTACCACTCTCGTGTCCACGCTGGTCTGTCCGTCTCCAGCTAGACACCACATGCGTTCCTATTGGTTCCCTTAGCAGACTCTTAGATTTTGGTTCCTATCCCAAACCGTACGGACTTCCTTGTTTTGACCCTCTTTCGATCTCCGTCGAAAACGTTTTAGCACGTGTTTATCCGAGTCGGACGATTCCCCGACTTCCGACGTGCGTGCGAAACTTTTTGTCTCCTTCCGATCTGTTGGACCCTGCTGATATCTTCGGGTTGGGTTCCGCAAAGATCGCAATATCCGGCTTGCCCAATGCACGCCCAGATAGCCTCTCCGCTGCGGATTACCTTTCTCCGCGTATCCGTTTCCGCGACCGCCGAGCCTCTCGCGTGGACCGTTCGCCCGTCACAATTTTCCTAACTGCCCAGCGTGTACTCCCTTTCAAAATTTCACTTCACCCATCGTCCCGATCCGACGGTCCACGATCGCCGTTTGCAAGTTTCTCGACGGACATGCATCTTCCTGTAGTTGCTGAAACGGAACTCGAAAACGTTTCTCTGCCCGCGGGCAGCTATGCGAAGATTTTGCCATACTGCTGTCAGCGACAGTTCCCAGCCTCGCTTGGGCGTATAATTACATTGCCAAACCGGAGTAAGCGGTGTCCTGGCTTAATCCTCCTCTCTGCAGAAGTAAATTATCCTCTCTTATCCTTCTGTAGCCATGGCCGCCCTCGTTGCTTCCCCCGCTTTGGCTCAGTCCACCTTCGTCGGACAGGTGTCCGAGCTCAGCCGTGCCGTCGGCAATGTCGAGGCACGTGTCACCATGAAGAAGACCGCCAAGAAGTCCGTCGACTCCATCTGGTATAGCTTCTCTGCCTTCCGTACTTTTCTGTACTTCAATGTCGGCTGCTTGTCAGCACTTCAGTTTCAACCACTACTTTATTTGTATATAATAACTTTCATATTGTGCTACAAAGCGCTGCCTATAATCTTAGCTGATTTTCTTTTTCCTCAATCAATTCCTCTGGACCTTACATAAGTATCTAACACAATTTTTTCTCCTGCTCTTTAATATTCATCTTTTCACTTCTCCAATAACTCTCTTTATTTTCTAATGAACCTTTCACTGACATTTTTCCTCTTATTTCTCCACCTCCTCCTCACTCCTTCACTCAACTTTAACTGTCACTCACCTTTTCCTCCCCCTCCTCTCCCTCTCCTCTCCCTTTCCCCTCCTTCCAGGTACGGAGCTGACCGCCCCAAGTTCTTGGGCCCTCTCTCCGGAGAGACTCCCTCCTACTTGACCGGCGAGTTCCCCGGAGACTATGGCTGGGACACCGCCGGCCTCTCCTCCGACCCCGAGACCTTCGCCAAGAACCGCGAGCTCGAGGTCATCCATGCCCGCTGGGCCATGCTCGGAGCCCTCGGCTGCCTCACTCCCGAACTCCTCGCCAAGTCCGGAGTCAAGTTCGGAGAGGCCGTCTGGTTCAAGGCCGGAGCTCAGATCTTCTCCGATGGCGGTCTTGACTACCTCGGAAACCCTAGCCTCATCCACGCCCAGTCTATCTTGGCTATTCTCGGAACTCAGGTGGTGCTTATGGGAGCCATTGAGGGATACCGTGTCGCTGGAGGACCTTTGGGAGAGGTGACTGACCCTATCTACCCCGGAGGAAGCTTCGATCCCTTGGGATTGGCTGACGACCCTGACACCTTTGCTGAGTTGAAGGTGAAGGAGTTGAAGAATGGACGTCTGGCCATGTTCTCCATGTTCGGATTCTTCGTCCAGGCTATTGTTACAGGAAAGGGACCTCTTGAGAATTTGAACGACCACTTGGCGGATCCCGCGGTGAACAACGCATGGGCTTACGCTCAGTCTTTCGTGCCAGGATCTTAGATTGTTGTTTATTTGTCGTGTTGTTGTGTTTTTTAAATTAGGGTTTGTTTTTAGGAATGTGTTTTGTACAGAAGTGTTTTGAGTGGATCAGCTGAACCGTGCAGTTGTTGTTGGTAGATTTTGTGTTCATGCATTGGGGAAGTTGTTGAAGCACGATGTACGGAAAAAATGTGACGGGTTTAACCGTCACTTTGTTATAAATGTGTTTTTTATATCTTCCGTCTCCTATATATGTTTTTTCTGCAATTGTTTTGTGGTTGAGTTTATATCTCCTTTACCGTCCATGTTTGTAATGCCTCCAAACTTTTGCGCTTCGGAAGGCCACTTTTTGTCTCATTGCACTTTTTGTTTGTTGTCTTTTAACAATCGGAAAGTCTTTTCATTTTTCAATACTGTATTTTCTCACTACGATGTTATTTGATGAAGTAAATTATAATTGAGGTAGGTGCTGGTATCATCCTGTCCCGGAAATCGGTTGTTTAATTGGTTGGACATTTAAGACTAAATTGTACTTTATACACTACCGACTATTATCCAGAATAGATGGACTATTCGTTTTAGATGAATCTTCCGCTAGTGTCATCTCGTGTGCCGGTACAATGTAAGCTCAATGTAGCGAATGAGATGCTCACACCGAGTAATCCCGTTTTGCTGTTAATCGGTTTTTTTTCACTAACGTTGGATTGAAAATTGGAAATGTCAAGGTACATGTTTGTCTAAGCAAGTGATTAACCGAAACCGCATCTTGATGGGAAAGGTATGGTCAATTTTTACAAAGTTGCAAATGACTGACAATGACGGAGAGAGCATCAGTACTTGCGTTATATATCACATATACCTTTTCACTATTTGAAAGGACCCTTATCGCTATTTGAAAGGATCAATGTGTCTAACGTGATTAATAACTGCAAAAAAACTGTGTGAAAAATGAATCATATTTTAGTTCAAACCTACTTTTACAGTTGGAATTTTTTTAACGGCACAATGTACTCACAGGGATGGGATATTCAGTACAGAATTAGTTATCCGTTTTTGTTAACAATGTTAATGTTTACCATGAGGTATGGAAATGATAGAAAGTGGCAAAATCTTCAGTGTCACACGTTTCTTTCCCTCAATGTTCCTATCAGAAGTAAACATTGAAAGGTAATAACTTTAGCTCTCACAATTGGAAAGAAAACAATGAAGGAAAACTCTAAAAAAAAATCAGCCTACTTAAATTCACTTTCTTTTTCTGTTGGTGAGCATCGTCCAATCTATTCCGACGAACTAACAGATGTGTTATACATACCGTGACTACTGCCCTAACTAGCCAGCAGTAGACGAAAAGAGTAGTTATAAACAAAAACTGCTCAGATCATACACTTTTCTATACAATTGCTGCAGTTCCTGGCTAGTAACGCAGTAACTTTGCATGTGCAATTCCCCTATAAACAGCTAAAAAAGACAAAAATATTATCATATTTGAACTGTTTAAGGCCACATTAAAATCAGAAACTTTTTTACGAAGGCAAAAGGTATTTTCCAAGACCGGCCAAACAGCTTCAATAATTCCCTCCAAAAACCAGGTTATACATTTCCAAAATTTTGATTACTTTCCACTTTATAAAAACAAGAACAGAAAGTGGAATCCAAAAAAACTTACAATGGATCCCAACCTACCAAGACCTAAATCGCACACCTAAGAAGCCCTTATCATGCTAAAATTTGGCCGTCAAAATATGGTTAAAACGAGCTCAACAAACATTGTTTATACTCACTCCCATATAAACAAAAAGCTTAAAACCTCCATCATTCCCTTCTCTAAATCTACTTCAACATTTTCTCTAAAGCTAAACTCTATCAACAAGCTTGCTCACTAACGAGCCTATCACAAAACTATAAACCTTCTTTTGAAAATGTTGGGAGATTCTTCGGTTATTTCAAAGTCGTCAGTCAGTCCTGTACCGCCACCTTTATAATCTTCACAGGTTTGACGGGAACATCAAAAGCAGCTGTTGGTGCAGCCTCGATCGCCTGAAACGAGCCAAAAAAAAGAACAAAACGAAAAAAAAGAAAAGCAACAAACCGTAAAAAAGAAAGAAACAAACTGAAAAAAGAAAGAAACAAACAGAAAAAAGAAAAGACCGACAGAAAAGGTACACTGCCCACAACTATCAGAGTCAATCTCGCTAATGAGAGTGAGGTTCTTTTGACCCAAACTCGTAAATTAGTGTTGATAGTTAAGTGACTCATAACAAACCATGTAGCAGAACATAAATGGAGCGTAGTTAATTTTAACATAATGTTAACGATAATAGCGAGGGACGGTGTAGTTGACAAAATTAAATGTGATTCAGAAAACGAAAAACAAAATTAATCAAAAAATAAAAAAGACATGTTCGACACTTGCGAGTTAGACAACATTATTGCAAAGCGTACGAACACCGATAGTAGATGAGAAACGGAGGAGGGACAGGATGGTGAGAGGGGATAAATGAAAAAGAGAGAAAGAGAGAGTGTCAATCTTGAACTTGTTGAAGAAAAGATAAATTGATGGCCAACAAAAAAAAAAAAAACAAAATCCTCTTTGCCAGAATCTTGTGAGATCTGTCGACAAGCCAGTAATAATAAAAACCACCGTTGTTTACATTGTTTATGTGTGAAAACATGTGGAAACACTATATCTGATTATCTGTATTATATACATATTGTACTGGTTTTTCGGGTATAATACGCGTATGGTACAAAGTAACCAGATTGACTATGGTTTAGATTCCTAATTATTGAAATCGAAACAAAACAAGCAAAAGGCTTTAATTCAAAAGGCAATCAGTCGGAAACAAGACAACCCTACATTGGAATCTACTGAGGCTCGCAATAGAAGAGTCAAAGGTCGCCAGGGTTTTCATACTATCAAAGTTTTACCCTCAGTTTTACCCTTGTTTTGAGGGTAAAGCATAAGAAGTCGTACGATTTGTACAGTTATTTAAGTAATCATACTTCCGTTACTCAGGAAACTGAACAATTACCCACAAAAACCGTGGTAAATTTCGTTAGGGTAATTACCTTATCACTGTTTAAAAGCACAGTAAAACTACACCATGAACCGCGTTTAGCATTAAGTAATATACAGCCTTGGGGTTTATTTTATAAATTATAATTTTAAGTCCAATTGCCGTGGTCGACTTTGGACTCCTTACCGAATTAGCGTTAAGAAAAATAAATTATTAACACCATTTATTGTTCATGGGCCAAAAAAAATAAAGAAAACCAGCATTGAGTTAGTTTTAATTACACTAACAACGACACACGGTCTACCATCATGGAAACTCACAAACATTCCCGACCTTTAGCGAGGCACCGTGTTTGTGATAAACAGAGGCGAGCCTTTTGGTCTGGTGACTGTTTGAAGAGACAGAAGCTTGTGATTTCCGGAAAAAAATGAGGGGAAGGGGGAGGGGGAGGGGGAGAGGGAGAGGGACAGGAGGGAAAGAGAGACATTAAATACCCCAGTTCAAAACCTGGAAAAGTATATTTTGCCATTTAGCTCGGAATAATGGAAAGTTGAGTTATTTACCCTTTTTAACTTTTCTGTCAAATTCTGTCCCCTTTGGTTCACAATTTTTGATGGCCCTTTCGTTGAAAGAAAGATTCAGAAAGATAGATAGATTTTGGAAGATAGGCCGATAGATGAAAGATAGATAGACGAAAGAGTGATAGATTCAGAAAGATATATAGATATGAAAGATACATAGTTAAATGAACGATATACTGATAGATGAAAGAAGGATAGATAGATAGATAGATAGATGGAAAAAAGTATAGAAAGATAGACGAACAATGAAAGATTAAATAATAGATAGATAAAAGAAGTATAGATAGATAGATGACAACCGAAAGATGGACAACAGATAGATAGACGAAAGGTAGATATTACTTACACGGACGACATCGTGACCTTCTGTGACTCGCCCAAAAACAGTGTGCTTCCCGTCCAGCCAATGGGTGGCCACCGTGGTGATGAAGAACTGGGAGCCGTTGGAGTCAGGGCCAGAGTTGGCCATAGAAAGAGTGAAGGGCTCATGTTTCAGTCTAAAAAAGGCACACACAAAAATCCAAAACCTTTTGTACGAATGAGACATCTGTATCGTAGGAGACCGTGTGACACTTGCCACTAGTTGTGGGAAGGTGACTATATTCTCATATTCAACCCATTTGTGAACCTGTTTTCGACCGAAATAAGAAACCCACTTTGTGCTCACTTTGTTTAGGAAGAGGTTCATTACTTTGGAGAACAGTTGATCCCGTCAACAATAGTGACATAGGCAAAAGTAAGAAATTGTCTATGTGTTTGAGTAAGAACATCTCTATTAAGTCCGTTTGAAGCATGACATTGAAAGGACGGCTTTATATGAATGGATACATTGCTAAATAAGTTATGCAGGAAGTCATGCCAAAGGGATGCAGTAAAGTGTCAACAGTCCATTTAAATAACATGTGGGGAGGGAGGGAGGGAGAGAGAGTAAAAGGTGGGATTTCGGGGAAGAAAAAGAGGTAATGACACCATCTCCTTTTTACAGTGTTCAACAGTATCGTTGAGGATTTTTTTATTAACGATTGGTCCGAAAGGTTGGACAAACACTCAGTCTGATTTGTGGTAAAAATGAACAAAAAATACAAAACAAGTGTTTTCGACGGTCCGGTTCAACCGGTGCCTTAACATTCATGGTTCAATTCCATCACTTAAAAAAAATAAAAATTAAAGCATTAAACCTCTGAAAACCGAACAAACACAGGTTTGTTACTGTAAGGAATCTCTCTCCACAACAGTCCAATATGGTCATTGAATCAATTTGTTGACTTGCATTTTTTTCTAAGGCCAATTAGTCAGGATTCTATATACACCGCCCACTGTAATAAGTGTATACCACATTATTTTGGGTGGAGTACAGGGAATAAAGATGTTTACCATCATCATCCATCTAGGCTCCTTTTTCTCATAAATGTGATCACTAAACTTCCAAAGCTATACTATTCATACATCCAGATTAATAATGACAAAGGTTGGAGTGAAAACTCTTTAGAAATAGAATTTGAAGCCTTGAGATCACACCTGCTGGTCTAATACGGCTGGCAAATAGTAAGGTGAGTAAACTCTATTTTGTGCAACGAATAGGACTGAAAATAAGAGTAACAGATGCATCATCAGAGCTATTCTATGGTATCAAGCTGAGGTTTTAACGATTGTCCACATAATCAATGTATTTTATGCTTGACATGCATTATGATCTTTATAGCTGTGATTCTATATCCAAGAAAGTGCATGTTTGTATCAACAATGTTCACCTCTCCCCCTCGCCATCTCTCCCTCTCCCTCTCTCCCCCTTGTTTGAAACCTCACGTTACAAAATCATTTTACCTTTCATCGCTATTAGAGTTAAATGTAGTTAATCCTTAAAAAGTGTTAACTCTAATGATCCACTATAATAAAAATTGGGGATGCATAACAGGGAGACGCGACCATGGAAGTCACGTCACGTCCTACGACCGTTTCCCAGAAAGGTCACATGGGGTTCATATTGAGAAACCAATACTTGTACTATTTTTCGGAAATTTGTTTCGGAACTTACTCTTGAAGTTATTTCCACCATTTTGTTTAGGACATTTTCCAAAGTCTGTTTAGGAGCTTACTCGTGCAAGATTTTCTGAAGTTGTTTAGGAAACTTATTTCCAAAGTTTATATAAGAACTTACTCTTGTAATATTCACCTAAGTTTTTTTAGGAACTGACTCTCGCAACAATTTCCAAAGTTTGTTTAGGAACTTACTCTTCTAATATTTTCCCAGGTTTGTTTAGGAACTTCCTCTTGTAACATTTTCCAGGGTTTGTTTAGGAACTTACTCTCGTAATATTTTCCAGAGTTTGTTTAGGAACTTACTCTTCTAATATTTTCCAGAGTTTGTTTAGGAACTTCCTTTTCTAATATTCTCCAGAATTTGTTTAGGAACTTCTTACTCTTGATGTATTTCATCTGCAAAGCTGCCGCCCCAAATCGATTCTCCTCCAGTTCCATCGCCTTTGGGATCCCCTCCTTGAATCATGAAGTCCTTGATCACTCTATGAAACAGTAAGCCGTTGTAGAAACCGTTTTTGCTGTAGATTCCACCATAGTTTCAGACCATCATCAACACTATTTTTCACCACAATTTGCTCCTAATTCTGTTGCGCGATAAATTCAACTCAATATTGCATCAGAAAAAAAACAAAGCAATTGGAGTTTAACTAGATCGACAAAATGGTTCAATAACCGAATAATACAGAATACGTGGGGAAAAACGAAATATACCTTATATTTGGAGTCTGTACATCAGTGTCACGAATTCATTAACTCCGTGATGACGATCAGTTAACTCTTGAAAATTGCTGATAATGATGGAAAATAGCAAAAGGGCACTACTGACTTATCAAGAACTTCAAGCAAACTTGATCTTGAACAAGTATTTGTATTCGATTAATATCCGAAGATCAGTAAAAAAGGACTAAATGTTCGGTACTTCACTAGCAGTAAGTAGTCCAATCATGTCAATCCCATTGACTCGAAACAAGTCCTTTTTGACACGGGGCTCCCTTCAAATAGATTTTCTCACTTTTATCTTGATGCATTTCAGAAATAAAAAAGAATTGGTCGCAAATTCGTTACTTCTCTCCTCTCTACAACACTCCTATCATATTAAAGCGTTTTCGTGCTCAGAAATTCCGTGATTTTTTTCCTGGGATTATCCGATGTTCGTGTGTTCATGATCCAATCTTTTCTTGATGCAGTTTAGAGATAACTTAGCCATCTAAAACTGATAAAGTGCTTGTTATTATGACATCATTGCTTCAATAATGACTACTGGTAATTATGTTATCGCTTCCCAGAGATATAAAAAAGGTCTACGATAATTATGACATTAAATTGAAACAGCAAAATAACACATCTTAACGACATATTGGTCATGATATGATGAAAATTTGTGATATGAACATACCCGACAAATGCATCATTGAGAAGAAAAATGACCTCTTTGCAAGCCTGTTACATCAGAGATCACACTAAATGATGTAGTACTGGTGATTAAGAGAGCTTGTCTTTGAGACTATCTTCAATAAACTGTAAGCATAAAGGTCCATTACTGCTTCAAGGCAGCGTGCCATTGTTTCTTAAAAAGCGGTAAAACAAGATCTGCCTCTTTACCTTCAACATCACTACATGAAAGGGATGTTGAGTAGACAAGAGACAATGCCACCATCCTTTTCTACAACCTAAAATTGGTGGCTAGGGTAGAAAACTCCTAACATAAACGAAAGCAGACAACTTTTTCCTTCCGTAACTTCATAAATAATACCAGACAGTTGTTTACAAAATGATGCCTATTTGCCTGTAATGCCTATTTTACACACAGTACTGAGAATCTGAATGCACATGACAACATAAAATTACTTCACATGCAAGAAAAAATCCAACATGCTAAGCTGTAGTTCCCAAATCTCCTTATGAGTCCCTAATGAGAGACTCGACCAAGCCTTGAAAAGAAGTAATGTCACAATCAGACAAACTTTTCTGCACTCTCGAGCACTTAAATCAGTGTGGCACTAGAGTCTAAAAATATTCAATGGAGCCCCTAAGAGTCTGTTAGAGAAAATGTACGATAAAGTAATTAGTACTGACACAATATACAGCATTGCAAGCATTTCCACTTTAACTTTCTTTTTGTTTTTCTGTCCCAATTTTGGGCAACATAAGATCACAGTGCTTTTAAAAGTTGCAACATCCCCAGAATAGTAAGTGGGGCATTATGAAAAAATTATCTGACATTACAAGGAATTGTCACTACCTGTGAGTGACAAAATTCTCCACAGTTTTAGGGCACTCGCCAGGAAATAACTCCAAATGAATGTCTCCTTTAGTAGTTTGCATAATCTGCATAAACACAAATGTTGAAGAGCTCGGATCTGAAATGCTCATAAAGTATGGTACGACAACCTCTAAAGAATTACAGATTAATAATTTGACAACATACGATTAACGGGCTCCACGAACCCTTTTCTACCTTCAACAATTTGAAAGTTTTGCATGCATTCGAGCCTTTCGATAAGCCGAAAAAAGGAAAAACCAAAAAACAGAAAATCCGAAAACGAAAACCGAAAAACCATTGTTGTAATGTATAGTTCTTACCAGCCGGGAAGCCAGCGTGGAATTCTTCTTAATAGTCCCCGAGGATACGCTTTCCTTTTTGTGAAGTTTTAAAGTTGGAAGCTTATCAAATATCTGCAGCCAGAAGCTTGTCAATAAAAAAAACATTTTAGAGGAATTTTAATTCTTAATAAATTTTAAAATGTCCGATGTTGAAGGAGAAAGAAAATGAGGTTGCAGTTTGAAGCTTTATAAGTGCCGTTAGATATACTTTGTCTACATTGTATTTTTCTGTCTAAGTAAACATGATGCCTTGAATTTTGCTGAAGATTGCCGTTTTAAGAAAGATATGAAAAAATAATACAATTGTCGATATGGAAAACATTAAAATGCAACATGAGCTTACCTGGAAAGAACGCGAAGGACTGAGTGTCGCCAAATTAATCTCGACCATCCACAGCCCAACATAACAAAAGTTTGTAATAAAAAAAAGGCAACTTGCTTTACACGTGTAAATGAAGGCAGAACCACGTGCAGAAACAAACTTCATTATTGACAACCAGTTATCGAAATCCCAATTGAAAAATTATGAGATCAAGACTAGCTATGGGTTCAATGAAAATTTAGCAAGAACCAGTTATATAAATGATTGACGAGATAAAGGCTCTGAACAGTTAAGAACCTTCACTTTGCTTACTAATTCATCCTTTCCTCTTTCCTCATTCCTCTTTATCTTATCCCTTCCCCTTTCAATACACACTTAATGCAGTCAGACATGCCAGCAATGGCTGCCACTTGTCACATCAAAAGGCTCCTCAAAACTACAAAAAAAACACCATCTCCCTACCAAAAACAAAAAGATTTCACCATTGGAGTCTCAGAAACATACCCCTTTCTGTAGTAAAAAACAAATAGCAATGCAGCTATTGTCAGAAATACGCAAGCCCCGATTGCCGCCAAATTCATTTTCCGTACACCTTTTTTCATTTTAGAATGTTTAAGCAATGCGGCTGGCTTCATCCGAGCCATGGTGATCTTCTAAGAATATAAAATTTTTTTTTATTCTCTTCCCTTTGTCTTTTTTAACTCTTTACTAGTAATTGTATTCAAATTGTCTCCTCTCTCTCTTTTGTCTTCGAATGAGAAACCATAAACGGAATGCAACCTATCTCAACAGTGATTGGGGGACATGGATCTTGCGATATCCGGATGTGTAGCTTTTCCCCTCGATAAGAAAATCGAAGAATTAAGTTCGGAGAATAAAACGCGAGGCTACCTTTTTCCTTCCCTCTAGGTTTTCTTTAGATGACGACAGAGAAGGCGCCTTCATTGTTATTTTTCACTTTTCTTCCCTTCGCCCTTCCTGAAGCATAGATTCCAGCATGGCTGAAATGTGCGAAACTGGAAACAAAATATCTAGATAGACCGTACAGTATGCGTATTATACTTCGTAAAAAAACATAAACACATTGTATGGCTATAGAAGTATAGAAAGATTCAAGGGCACTTTCCCATGTAACTGAAACTTTAGTCTTGTAACTTTGTTTTTAGCGAAGATTCTCCGTGCTACTTTCAGAGCATTCGTATGTAAAAAAATCAAATCGTTACTTTAGATCGTGACGGATGTAGACGTGGGTGCAATTTGTGACGGTTTGTAGACGACTACAAAACTCGCGACAATTGATGACGTTTACAAAATAGCGACGTTTGTAGCATAGTTCAAAAGTAGGCGTTTTTATAGTAGGCCTTTGGTAGGCACCTTTATCGTAAGTTGTGTTATGGGCTTTTCATGTGATCTTCTTAAATCGCTACTTTGATCAGCGACCGTCCGATCGTTAGAATCTGACGGTGTAAACAATTTTTTTGGTCCAAATGTTTTAATTGGTCCGAATAGGTCCGAATACAACGTGGGTCTTAAGGTCATATTGTATGTTTTGCATACAATAGGCATATTGTATGGGCCTCCTTTCACCTACTTTTGAACTATGGTTTGTAGACGTCTAGCTACTTATGACATTGTAGATGTTTAGGGTTTGTGACATTTTGACGTCACCCTCACTTATGATAGCGTCGACGTCACTGAATCTAAAACATTCCGCCATGGTTTCTCGATTTTGTTTTATCGTCCGTTCTCACTCTACTTGCCATCAAAATAAGCTAAAAGATAGCCAACAGAAATATTTTTTAGAGATCTTCCATTTGATACCTTTCTTGCCTTTTTTCATTGCAAGAATTGTGAGATATACGCGTTAGTGGTAGAGGGGGAGAGAGAGGCGCTTTCACGGACTTCGCTTTTGCGAAATGGCGTCCGTTGGTCGAGACCCCTCCACGGTTACTGTACGGAAAAAAGCGCACGGAAAAAAGTCTCGCACAGGCTGAAAACGTGAAGCAGGTTTTTTTTTTTGGTACTCCGGGCACAAAAATTGTCAAAAACCTCCGTTGCGTGCGAAATCATATGCATACTCGCCAACGTCGTGGAACTTTGTTTAAAATCACCTCGCGAGGTGATTTTATATAAATTTTGAAGATGAGCCGGAAGGACGCAAAAGTGGGTGGAAACGCGCTAAACGACAAACTGCATCGCGCTAGACGACAAACTACAATACAGTTAACGTTTCAAGGTAACGCAACTTGTACGTGGTAATTTCAATTTTTTGGTACGGCTACGTATTTTCTCGTTTTTTTCCAAGTTATATAGGAAAACGACATAAAAATAACTGTAGCTTTAGCACATGGGAAAGTGCCCTAAGTGGCGTAAAAAACAACACTAATAGACCGTACACGTCGTGAAGAGTATCGCATCCAAAATACTAATTCCGATGCGCCGATGCAAATCTAGGACTGATGTATAGAGAAAATCCATTTTTTCCATTTTTACCCGATATGTCATTACGAGGCGACAATGCGATGCGCCACGGCGCACCGGATAGATCGGGCGGGGGGGAGGCCTAAATTCTCATCGAATGCTAAACTCCTTTGTTGAGTTTTTCAACTCAGCCAATTCATTCGTGAGATTGTAATGATGATAAAGCATTAAGATCGAGCTTAATCTCCTCATTAGTCGTAAATTTTCTGTTGTTGATTGGTTGATGTGTGATTGTATGAATCTTTGTAAAAAAGTTATGTCCATACGCAAGTTCATAGATGCATCCTTTCCAATGCTATAAGTGGTTCAATTTTAGGAGCAAATTCTCCCATTGGATCCAATTTTCCTTTGATTTTAGCCTATGATGAGCAGTATAAAACCAGCCTATTTCTTTTATGTTTAATCACCCAGTCTAAAAGTTTTCTCGGTTGTTTCTATGATGAGCAGTACAAAACCAGCCTCTTTCTTTTATGTTTAATCACCCAATCTAAAAGTTTTCTCGGTTGTGTCCCATATGTAATTTAAACAATCACGTCTTTAGCTTGTCTTTTTTGTTTGTAGCGTTCCTGGTTTTTTGTTGCTTGACCTTGTGTGACAATTTTCACTTCCACTTTGTTTTCTCATTCCCTACCATGAACTCAAATTGGTTTACCATCATGTTTCCTTAAACAATTCTTATCATCAACAACAAAAGGACAAAATTTGTACAAGTAAAGATTTTATGAATCGTAATACAAAATCACATGATTGTAGTTTACTCCCCCACGTGCATTTGACCCACTAATGATAAACTAAGCTATTTCTTCTATGGTTGTGTTTATCCTCTTGGTTTGTCCATATCGTTGGGAGGATATGCCCTAAAAAAATGAGAAGATGGAGAGAGGAGACGAGGAGAGGAGAGGAGACAAACCAAGAGGAGATGGCTTGAACAATGGGACCCCTCTTAGAATTAATTCGAGGGGGCATAAATTTCATAATATTTTGTTGTATAGCTCCCAGAGGGTCAATTGCGGACCAAAGTTAACTTCACACGTGCACTGATTGTGCAAAATTATAACACTTTTCTTTTCCTTTTTTCTAGAGTTCCATTGTGAGGTTGCAAAAGTGTCCACCGTTTTTGTTTTGTGAAGCATGTTTCTTATCAAGATCCTTCCCTTTAGGAAGTTAAAGCAGGGTTTTTGTTTAGATTTGACATCTCCACAAGTAACAGACAATGACTGTTACGATGCGAGACGAGTAACCATTTTTTAGTAGATGGCAATGAAAATGAGGTTTTTTATTTAAGGTGTCGGAAAGTGGTAGGTCACCATATATTTTTTCAAGCTCTTGATGCCGCTCAGCAAAAAGCCGGAGGTGAATACTGCTGAGAGGTATAGACAAGCACAGGCATGCATAAGCAAAAAATATTTTACACTCGTACGGCTGAAGCGAGGCTTTCATATTGCATATGAGAAGAACATTTGAAGTCTGCTTTAACTATTTTTTAGACCATTTTCAACGGTCAGGTAACCACTTCCAAATTTTACCACTCTCTTTCATCACCCCCCATACCTTTCTGTTTAAGTTTAACACTCAAAAACCTTTTCGGAAGATTCTTCTTCGCCAGGGTCATTGGTTGTTGGATGAAAAAGCGTTAGTGATTGGAGTCAATCAATAAAAAATATATTCTCTACACTATTCAAAGTGTGTCAAACGTGAAAGAGAAACGAATCCAGCATCCAAGAAACTGAGGTCAATGGTCCATGTGAGACATACATAGTATAGTATGTGGTTCAAGCCTTCAATATCATTTTTAGGACAAATTGAAAGTGAGTTTTTAGGAAATTGAAAGTGATAACAAGATTGACAAAAATATTGATAACAAGGAGGTTGTCGAGATGTGTTTTTGATCCACAACATACTGCAACCAACAGCAAAATGTAGGGCATTCCATGTCAAAAGCAGAAACCATCAACTGCATATCTAACAAGGTCTACCATATCTAGGAAAGCTAGAGTGGAGAAACCCCAAGTAAATTTCAAACCTCAATGCAGATAACAGTCGATGACTTTTCGTTTTAAAATAGAACAAAAGGGGGGCTACCTTTCCTTCAGGACTCATGTTCACAGTTGAAACACATTATGTTTATGCTGCGCAATAATTATCCTCCAATAGACACGGCATGATGTGTAAGTAAACCTAAGAAAATTGAACCTCTTTCACTCATACAATTCAATTCCACAAGAGTGACGGAAAGCAATTACTAACAACATTTTGGCACATTTCATGTACATTTCAGAAAAAGCATTAATTTTATAATGATTATAGATAGAACGACCGTTGCATGCAGTTTAAAGACCGTCGGAATTTCATCATTGTTTTTTTTTTTTTGTTTTTTTTTTTACTGCAACTCTTCTCTGCATGGAATGCTACAGTGAGAGGCCAAAATACTTTCAACAAAAATACATAAGAGCACAGCAGCTGAGCTAGCACTTAACATAAAGCACTATCTACCAGCCTCATCCAGACCATTGCGGCAGGAAAAGTTTCTTAACAATATTTTTTCCTAGCATAAAAATATCCACTTTCCGCAACAATTTCCACTCCATACACTAACAAATAAGCAAACAAAGAAAGCATGAAGACCTGCGCTGCAAACTCATGCATTTCCCACAGTGGTTGTGGATTTATCAATATAAAACAGAAACTTTTCCTAATTGGAAAAACCTTTACGAGATCTACATGACCTGCACGGACCAATCAGCTTCCATTTTAAACTGGCACAGCAAACTTCCACCACCTTCACCTGCAACTCAGGAAATCATCATAGGATCTTTTCAAGATTGATGCCTCCATAAAGCCAGGCATAAGTCTCTGCAAGCTACTCTACTAATGTCCAGTTGCCATTATGCCCATTGTTCCATTGCTGATGTCCTTGTGCAGTCTTAATACTTATGCGTCGACCCTCCCTGCAAATATAAGAGGCAGATCAGCAGATTGGCTTTTGTGAATACAAGTGCATTTTCAAGGTGCTCTTGTTAAGCAACTTCTTGGTTGTCCTTATGCATGGTCATCGTACTGTTCCTACATTTTGTTGTACGCTTACTGTGATTACTTGCAGTAACACCAGCAAACATGTATTGTGAATTAACCCTCATAGAGCACAATTGAAACAAAATGTGAGTCATACAAAGAAAACCCAGGCAGAAGAGTTCTCAGAGTGACAGCAATGTTATTTTTTGTTGCTAAACTGATAAAGAAGACACCGTGGGACTGTTACATGTGAGTGCAAAAAAAAAGGACAACAACCATCTGTCCATGCTAGGATTGACTGAAGGAGCCCACCTCAATCGTCTAATTCACGACTGTAAAAAGCATCGAGGGTCTTTGGAGAAATACGTCGCAGCAACTCTCTAGGAAAGATTCGAAGAAGAGACCACGCCAAGTCAAGAGACTGAAAGATATCTCGAGAATCATAAGCCCCTTGGGACACAAACTTGCGCTCAAATTTCTCCAAAAACTCCAAGTAAAGCTGACCCAACCAAAAAGGAAAAAAATGTCAGACGAAACCCCAGGTTTGTCACATACATGGTTAGAGCAGGTTAACACTATTTTAAGGATAAGTATTGCAGCAGAAACGGACCACTCAAAATTTCCTGATGTGTGCACAACCAGTTCTGTGACGCTTACAAGATCTTCTGAGGATAAAGCTTCTTCTCCAACCACAGCCTTCATAGCCTGGACATCTCGACCAATAGCGTAGTTGGCGTACAGCTGCACCCATGGAAATTGCCAATCAGCCGAAGTTCAAGATGTCAGACACAGCAGTAAGTTCCTCTTAAAACATGTCACTTGAAACAGTTTCCAAAAAAAACATCGACTCAGATAGAGATAGTACTGTCCAGAGACGTATTCATAATTCAATGGTCACATTAGATCCAACAATGACAGCTTTCGGTAACCAAATATTAGAGTAATAGGCATTTACCACTCAGCTGGCACTTTCAACCTAAATTTACAAAGAGCCATTTCTATACTCTAATAAATTCGTAGTGGAATCTATTGCTAATTTACAGCTAATACCAATAGCCTGACAATGTTCGACAAGCTTCACTGACACCCTACTGTGAAACTAACAGCTACTGTAAAGCATATAGGAACCATATCAGAAAAATAGTCCCTTGATATATCTAAAACTCTGTTGTCCACCTAATGCTCTCTTGATAGCTGCATTGTTGCAGTATTTGGATTGACACACAGTGGATTAAATTAGCAGCCGATTTAACTGGATACATTTTGGTACTGATATGCGACTGAACACTGCCAAATCAGACAACCTTGAAGATAAAGATAAAAGACAAATGTTCTGGTAAACGATTTATTCCAACATAATCAGAATGGTGATACTTACCGTTTCAAGCCAACTAAATCATGTGCAAACGAAGGCCCTTGACCTTAGACCACTCTAATGTGGTCTAATTCTCAAGTTGCAAATTAAGTATGTTAATGTTCAACATAAACAGAAATCTTTGACAGATATAGTGGAACACACACCCGGAAGTCTCGCTAACTGGTTTAGCATCTTCTACCAGAACATAGACCCACATCAGCCCATAAACTGCCCAATAGAGAAAAGATGCTTTCGACCATAAAAAATGGACCTATATTATATATATATGTATTATGAAATGTACCTCATAAACAAAATGATGAACAAAAACTTTACATTTCATACCTGATTGGAGACATCTCCATGGTCCTTGCGAGTCATCCCTTCACCAATAGCACTCTGCAAGAAAGAAACCAAAAGAAAGTATTGGAAACAGCTTTTCTTCCAGAATTCCACGCATTATACAATAAAAGGGACATGTACAGGTTAAGAAATATCTTATGACCATACATTGCTGGCTTGAAAAGCTTGGCTTACCTTCATCAAACGAGAAAGAGACGGAAGGACATTGATCGGAGGATAAATCTGGTGAGACAGTCAAACACCACTTCGTCAGAAAGGACCACTTCGCCTCGAAAAAATAGCAGCTTTTGTCCCACTTTGCCTAAGGATAACAGTCAAAAATTGCAGTCTGGTTGACTCAAAACATTTAAGCCTTAAGTTGCAATCATGATGCACACAACCTGCCATGACTACTGATTAATCAGAAACCTCAAACAATTCACGCCTCCAACATTTAAGGACATACAGACTTCAAAAGAAGCCTCCACTCACCTGTCTGTTGTTAAGCATACGATCAATGTAAATTTGTCCTTCCGTAATGTAACCTGTCAAATCCGGAATAGGATGTGTGATATCTGCATACAAACCAGCAACAGACTGCAAAATTAGCTCAGGGTGATGTATCGTATACTCTAATAGGCAGCAAAGAAAAATACTGATCAAAGGGACCCTTTTGCTAACGCATCATCACTGATCGGCAAAAGAATCAACCCAAAACAAGCAACCAATGGAGTAGAATGCCTGAAGGAAAAGTTGTGTACCATCATTAGGCATTGTCAAGATAGGAATTTGGGTAATGGAGCCTGTACGACCCTCGATTCGACCAGCACGTTCGTAAATGGTTGCAAGATCTGTGTACATATAACCAGGATAACCACGACGACCTGGGACTTCTTCACGAGCAGCAGAAACCTGTCAGATGTAGCAAGGCCATAATCAGAAAAGCAGCAATCCTGAAAGGCAAAAAAAAAAAAATGCAGTGGAAGCTACTGCTAAAAATTGTCTTGGGAAACAGTGATTGGAATTCTCATTGCCACAAAAAGGATTGACAATATCTCACCTCACGCAAAGCGTCAGCGTAAGAGCTCATGTCTGTCAAGATGACAAGAACGTGCTTCCCGCACGTATATGCAAGATACTCGGCAGTTGTCAGCGCAATACGAGGTGTGATAATACGTTCAATCGTAGGATCATTGGCCTGTTCACACCAGCATGTGAAAATAACTCAAGTGACAGTTCCCCAGCGCAAACTGCTTGGCCAATTGCACTAAACTCATTCACATGCACATTCACATCCAGCAACAAACCAGCATGCCATTCCATTTTATATTCTCAGAACAAACTTAACCTCAAATGTACTCATGGTTGAAGAAGAATGATTGAACACCATTTAAGAAAAACAGTTAAAGAGCAAACGGTGTGATTGGTCCTAGTCCTGTTCAATGGAAGTAAACAAAGAGTATATCTCACACATGAATCTACACAAATCCATGGTAGTACCCACCAGATTAAGAAAAAGTGTGACACGCTCCATAGAACCGTTTTCCTCGAAGTCACGCTTGAAAAAGTTTGCAGTTTCCATATTAACTCCCATAGCAGCAAACACAATAGCAAAGTTGTCGTCTCCCTGGAAAAAATAAAATATCACGTGAGGATAATCCAAGGGGCACATCTAATAACATAATCATTCAAAGCTTATTCTTATGCCAGAGGAGGGTCAAACAAATCTCTTGAAATACTTTCTTGTAAAAAACATCATTAAAAACCACACCTTCAGCTGCCAGTATTTTTTATCAGTATGCTGGGAAAAAAACTACATCAGAAACAGATAGGTCCCAACCTTTGCATGCTCGGATCCTTCCAAGCGCTTAACAAGGCCAGCCTGCCTGCAGATTTGAGCGGCAATTTCGTTATGGGGAAGCCCAGCAGCAGAAAATAGAGGAATCTTTTGGCCACGAGCAATAGAGTTCATCACATCAATGGTGGAAATTCCTGTCTGAATCATTTCTTCTGGATAAGTCCTTTCACTTGGATTGATGGAGGCCCCTGTCAACAATAGGAGGAATATTCACAAGTGAGCTTGTACACAATGAGCCTCCCTGCATAAACTACACTCAAAAATATTAAAAAAAGGTACTGAAGTGCAGCCTCTCCATAGCTACTACCACTTATATTCTCCTCAGGACTGCTAACATCAGAAGGACTTCTAGATTCCATTGACCATGAAGGTAACTGCACAATCGTGTGAAGGGACATAAAAAAACCTGAAATGTCAAGATAGGCTTCCGCCAAAATAGGAGGTCCATCATCAATAGGCTTTCCAGAACCATTGAAAATGCGTCCCAACATATCCACAGATACCGGGGTTTTCAACACCTGCATTCCCTCACAGACACAGTGAGGTCAGGCAAACTCAGCACACTTTGCACCCTGGAAAACAACAAGCTCTTCCATATGGAAACAAGAATAGCAAACGAGCATTTACCTCTCCAGTAAACTCCACGGTTGTGTGCTTATTATCAATACCAGCTGTTCCCTCAAAGACCTGCAAAGCCCAAACTTAAAAAAAGTTAGCTTCATCAGATCCACGCACATAAGGACAACACGATGCTATCCAGGCGAAAAGAAAAAAGTAATAGCAATCCTGTACATACCTGTACCACAGCCTTCTCACCGTCAATCTCCAACACTTGCCCACGCCTGATCTCTCCATCAGCAAGACGAAGATTCACAATCTCCTGAAATCTAGGACCCTGCAATCATTTGTATCCAATAATGTATCATGTAAATTAAAAGGTGAGCAAAAAAAATTAGTCAGTTGCGAGCATAACCTTCAGACTTCCGATACAAAGGCTTATCTTTCCTTCAGACAGTCCATATCAGGTAAAAGCTTAGCGAACCAGTTAGCATTCTAGCTAAACCAGAAAGCATTACAATGCTGAAATAAAAATTGTCACAATACCTTCACTTTGTCAAGGATCACCAATGGTCCAGCCACACCGGCAACAGTTCGATAATCTGCACAAATAGGCGCAAGCAAGCACAGTTTAAGATCTAGTATAAGAATGAACCCGAAATAAAGACTTGTAACAAAATAGACTACCTTGCTACCTAGGTCAATATGATAGACAAAAACAAACAAAAATTGATAATTTGACAAGTGACAAAGTTTCTGCTACTCACCAAGGAACGGCTCACAAACATAATCACGGCTGATAGCCTTCATGTGAGCCTCCACTTCTGCCATGGCTGGCAGCTAGTAAATATAAAATAAGTAAAATACAATGAACAGGAAGTTTTTGCAAACACCTCCCGCCTATTCAACAGCAGCTACAAATTTAGTTTCACTTCCCGATTCGTCAGAGCACCAGAGCCCCCTCGCCTGTGACAGATGTCACCAAAAAGGCACGTGGGCAAGGCTACACGCCTACACTCCAGCAGCACTTCCTCTTACAGTGCGGTACTGGACGGCTATATGCCAGTCGACGCCGTAATACGGTTTTGCTTATTCGGGTAGCGTCCGTATCATAGGACCTACACATACGAGGCACGACAAGTTGACAAGTTTCGCAACTTTCATGCAAGGTCAGTTCAAAGTTCAAACCTCCGGATGGTACCGCAGTAGTACACTGAAATGTATAGAAAGTACAAAAAAATGACCCTAAAAATTTAAAATGTAGGAAACGGACACAACTCTTACATCACAACTTCATCGCTCGTGTATGTTGCTCAGAAGATATAATGTGCGCCTTGCATAAGTTAACGGTTGTCTCCGTTTATCAAATTATTCCATCGCAGTTGGACAGGCTTTTACAGCTACAGTACAGTTCAGATCTCCAGAATTGTACGGAAACCGTCGTGTGATCTACTCTATTTGCCGTCGTGTTTCGAACAACATAAATTTAACAGCGTGCAGGAAAGAAACCGGTCGTGATGCAGCTTTTTGCGGCTTCGGTGTCGACAATCCATAAATCGTAGTGTTGTGTACTGTAGCGGTAAGGATTTGCCGATAGCCGATATGGGCCTTTTTCGGGTAGCCGATAATCGATATATTGGTACGATATATCGTTATCGGTGTTATCGCCGATAAATACCCGATATTTATCAGTTATTATCGGCGATAACACCGATATTGATAACTATCGGCAATATCTATACGGACCGTACAGGTAAATGTACGGCCAGTACACTCAACTGTACGTATTATTCCCCGGACGCGACGCGGACCCCCTTCCCCCCGATTTCGGTAAAAATCGCGATATTTCTTTCATAATTTCTAATTTAAGGGGGCTTTACTTAGGTACCCCTTCCATAATGTCCTTTTGACTATTATTTTTTTACAAATGGCAGTTAACGGCGGCAGTCTGACAGATTTGTTTGTCTGTTCGTCTAGTTTTCCAAGAAGTTTGATTTTACAAATTTACAATGTCATTTATTTTTTTCGTTTCGGTACACTAATTTTAGAACTATAAACAATTATTTTAAATTTGTCAATGTTTATGTGTCGCGCTATCCGTAATAAATTTCAGTTAAACAACGTACGGAACAAAGTTTTACACGTGGCATACCACGCTATATAAAGTAAAATATATATATACAATATATTATAAAGTACTATTGTATGCATACTAATTTTGTTAAGTTGTCGCCGATATAGAATTTGTTGGTCTCGGACCAATATATCGGGACCGCTGACCGTTCGATGACCGATAACTATCGGTATCGGTGTTATCGCAATAATTTTTTTATCGATACACAACACTAATATATCACACATCAAATTTGTGAAGACAATGAAGTAATGAACATTGAAAACTACACCGCGAACCGTAATTAGAGTTATGTACGCTAATTTCGTCACCCCAAATTTTGACTCTATCACTATATATAGAGTACATTATTCTAAATTATTCTTTACCTTATTTAATGAACTTTTTGAATGAGCGTTAATAACTATAATACAGTGCCGTTTTAAATAGTGTGGCGTACAATCGGCGTTTGACCGTGCAAAATTGTACTTTATCAAGTAAAAAAGTACAAATAATGATTTGGTAGATGCCGTTTTCATGTAACTGCGTTTTAACAAACCGCGTAATGAAAACGTCATAATGACGTGAAACTGTACGTTTTGTCAGATTATGTACTTGTACATTATTTACAATGGATATATCCAGCACCCAAATTTACGCCCAAATTAGAGTTATTGATAAATTAGAGTAAAATTTTGTTTTGAAAAACAAATATCACCAATATTAGAGTAAATAACTCTACTTTTTTTTGTACTTTTTTTTCTCTAATTTTTTCTTTACTCTAATTACGATTCGCGGTGTACAATATTGTACAGTACAGCCTAGGTTCCTTATGAGGCCCGATGCAGGTTCTTTATAGTTAGTGCGATGCACCGATGCGATTTGCTTTTGTTTCAGATTTCAAATTTGCTATACAGACAAGAGTTTAAAAGACGAGGCTATCACTCCACCGAAATTTTTGATCAGTGTTACATTTGTGATCCGGTGCGATTTGGTGCGTTGGTATAGAAAGCATTTACGATACTCGAAATACAACAGCTGTATATTAGAGGCAGAGGTCGCAAAAGTCAAAATTTAGATACCCGAAACTGATTTTTTTTTTTTCAAAATCTGAGTACCCGACGCTCCTCTGGGCTATGTCACGCTCCAAACTTGTTAACCGTTACCCCAAACGCGTTTACCAAAATAAAAGTTAACCGAAACTCGATTTCTCGCGACTACCCGGACCCGAATAAATACAAAATTAATTATACATTTCCCTTATACCTTCCACGATACAAAGAGTACAAAGTACAATAATGTTGGATAGTATGGACTGTACAAAATTTTCATTTTTTGCTTACCCGACCGTAACCGTTTTTTTTTTTTTCTGTGAATCAACCGCCTGAATCCGCCCGGCCCCCAAAATTTGGCACTCGAATCCGTTCCGGATCCGACGCGGGCGGTCGGTTAACTGTCGGTTTCGGTTTCAGTTAACCGTTCGGCCGGGTGAATCAAAAACTAAAAATAAAAAAACGGGTACGGCCAGATTCGGGTAACCCGATTGTGACCTCTGCTGTATATGTTGTCGTCGTCGTCTCTTTGGCCAAAACTCACACATGCGAATATATCCCAAATCTAAAATGATCACCCTTTAAAATCTCCGATCGCGTCTACAGATTTGCAAAATGTAGTACATTTCCTCCATTTAACTAAATTCACTAAAGAATATATTTTTTCTCCACCTGGAACTGCTTTTTAATGTTGCGGGGAGGAAGAATGGGAATAACAGAGGAGACTGGTGCCATAGATGAGGGGTTAGATTCTAGAAAACGAGATAGGGAAAATGGAGAAGAGCAAGAGGACGAGCAGGAAGCTGATGAGTCACTCCCAGTCGTTGGACCTCTTCCTCCAAAAATGAAAAAGAAAAAGAAACTCGAATTTGAGCATGTATACTTGGAAGCACTTCCTTCTGCAGAAATGTATGCTTGTTTTTCTGAATACCAGTTATAAAGCACGAGGAAGAGATAATCATGCATATATGAAGCAATTGCCAGTTTCATGGTTGCTTCGCCCTTCTTCAATATGCAGCTGCCGTGTGGCCTTGAAACGGGTTTTCTGTTCTAAATTAGGTTAAAGAGCGGATCGTTTCTGATTTGTTTTTCAACCTTTGTATTACAACGCTGGTTTTAAAGCATTTGTTTTTTTACAACATTTGTTTTACAACGTTTGCTTTACATCATCGTCTAGTCTTCTTCAGCACGTGATAGTTTTTTTTTCTAGCTTATAGACTTTCTATTTTTGTTGACCTGCTGCAGGTATGAGAAGAGCTACATGCATCGTGATTGGGTGACACATGTCGCAGCGACAGAGACAGACTTTTTCATTTCTGGCAGCAGAGACGGTTAGTTCTCAGAACTTTGCTTCCGAGTAATGTTTTGCTTTGTCGTTTTTGACAAAGCTTTCACCTCGCTTGGGTTCATGTCAAGTAATGAATGCTCTGTAGAATTCAATACGGTTGCAGAACATACTTTTTACGAGCAAAAACGTCAAAGCACTTCTTTTTGAATGCTTTAGTTTTGATGAGAAAGTTTCAAGTTTTTGCATATACTATGTTTTCACATTGGTTTCTCCTGGTTTATACACCGACTTTGACCTTCAAATGGTTGATAGTCCTAGACCACAATGATTGTCAATTGGGGAACATAAAATGTAGTTAGCACAAGTACGATAAAAGGGATTAGGCTTCAGGTAATTCGTGCTAATTCTTCAACTCTGTAGCTCCTTTGTCCATTTCTTGCCTGTTTTGTTCTCTCGCTGCAACATTGGAACGCTGCTTTTATTTATATAAATCATTGCTGCTAGTTCACGACACAGTGGATTTGATACTCATCTGTTCCATATTTCCCAGGTCACTTGAAGTTTTGGAAGAAGAAACCGATTGGGATAGAATTTGTGAAGCATTTTCGGGCTCACATGGGACCTATTCAAGACTTGTCTGTGAGTGAATCAACTCAATTGCCGTGTTTCCATTCGCCGTGGTTTGTTGAAGTGTTCTTTTGTGTTGGAAGGAGGGCTGGTGGGTTGAGAGGGAGATAGCTGAAATAGAGAATGGAAGTCAGAAGATCATTTCTCTGAATTTCCTGTCGCTGTCTGACTATATGCCAAATGTTTGGAGAAAATCGGGAAAGAGGTTAAATGTACTGCTGGCTTGAAAGTTTAAAGCTATCTCTAGTATGCAGGTAAGTCTCAACCTGTCCTTGAATTTAAGGCAGCCATCTAAACAGAACTTATTTGAGTTCAAATGTTTTCCCTTATTTGAACAATGCGGTTTCTTTGATTTTTTCCACTTTTTTCTGCAGTAGTGTATCGATTAAACTGCATTCTCAAGGTTGTTATCTTTTCAGGTGAGTGCAGATGGATCACTTTGTTGCACAGTGGCCTCGGATATGTCGGCAAAAGTCTATGATGTGGTCAACTTCGACATGATGACTATGCTCCGCCTTCCTTACAGTCCTGTCGCAGTAGAGTGGATATTGCAGAAGAACGACGCCAAGGCCAAGCTGGCTATTGCTGACAAAGATTCACCTAGTATTCACATTTATGACGCACGCTCTGATAGCAATCAACCGATTAAGACAGTTGAGGTATTTATTGTTGTGAAGTATGTCTTGTTGTTTTCGGATTTATGGCGTTGGAAGAAGAGTTAATTTTGGCTCCAATGTATTAATCAGGTTTAAGAATATGCATTTGGTGGCTCTTCTTTTTACAGCCCTGTAACAGGTTTTGCTTGGCTCACTTGAAGGGCATCTTCCAATAGCATTCATTCACTGCTCATAGATTGTTTATTGCGAAGTCTCTTGTAGGGAAGATGTGGAAGCTTGGATTGTTGAAGAAATGAAAACCAATCTTTTACAGTATGTGAATTCGAAGTTCTTTTGAGTACGTAGCTGTTTTTTTACCTCCTGTTTGCTTCCCTTCATTATAATCAGCTGTTTTGCCATGCCTTTGGACTCAAGTTCTTGTCTTTTTCCGGGTGCCTTTTTTTCTTGTTTTTTTTTAACTCTTAAAACGAGAAGTGAGAGGTGATTTGGAATGAAGGTACACTGTGAATTGCTATTAGTGTAAATAAGTTATAGTGTAAAGAAACAAATAGTGCTATCAACTATATTTTGGGTTCAAAGGCCTAACGCCAACAAAACATTAACGCTAGTTTACACATATAACAGTAATTTGGATACACATTCCCATAGTGTAACTGCTATAGCTTGTGTTCACATAGTCGACGTTTGAACATTTGAGAACAGGTTTGCGCGATTTCCCCCGTCTTTATTAGTAGGAATCAAATCTGAGAGCGCTTTCTCATGCCAATGCCAGTCACTTAATGAGCAGTTTTAGTACGGACTGACACATTTTGTAAATCTATTTAAATACCTTCTGAATTAGAGACACTAATTAAACCGTACCTAAATTAGTTTAAAAGAAAAAATAGTATTATTTAATTATATTTTAGGTTCAAGGGTCCTAATTTATGGGTGCTGATATTCACTAAAAGCGATTCACTTTTAGTATCACAAGCTTTTCCTTGGGTGCAATGTGGAAGACAGTTTTAAGGGCAGGAAAGGGAAGTGTCATAACTTCTGGGAAATGTCTGAATATGAAACGGAGTGTCTTAATCAGACTGCTTGACTTCCTTTCCGATACCTGTTTCATGTAAAGACTGGTTGATGGTTTACATGCTCAGTTCCTTATTCTGTTTAAGGGATGTTTCTGTTCTTTTTTCTGTGTCTTGTTATGTTGCAGATCCACACTGCTCCAGTACTGGTTATGAAGTATTGTCCTTCATTGGATTTGGTAGTTTCAGCTGATACTAAAGGTCTCTTGGAGTATTGGTGTGCAGACAGTTTTAACGTTCCTTCAGCCAGGTCTGTGCAATATTGTCCCATGGAATTGGCCGAGGATTCAAGTAGAGAGAAAGCATTTTTTTTTTATTTATGTTTTTTTTTTTTCTGGAGAGGATATACAAAAGGTTTCGAAAGGTTATGAGCAGAAAGTGGTTATGAATCTGGCATATATAGCTTCCAAGTTTGTTCTTATGGTCCAAATGTTGAGATTAGTGTCCATCAAAGATCTTTTTGTGTGTGACTCTTAAAGGATCGTGGTTTTCAATGAACATAATGAATAATTTTGTCTTTGTTTCTTGTATTTCGGCCTTCATGTGCACATTTTCAGGGAAGCACTTGGCAAAATGTATTGTCTTAAGTGTGAATCAGTCTGGGTGGGTAACTACACTGCTATTATTATCGTAAATGTGAAATGAGATTGTATATTACTTATTTAGTGTAGTTGTGTTGTTAACACTACTTAGTGTTTTGGCCAAAGAAACGAACGACCAAATTAGTGTTTTTAACTCTAATATTATCAATGGGTGGTGCAGCATGGATGTGAAATATCGTGTAGACTGATTGATTCCTGTCCACAGAAAACGTTTTCTTTTTATTTTTTTCCACCGACAGTTTTGGCCCATTACCTGTTTATGTGCTGACATTGGATTAAAATTATCCAGGCTAGTCACGTTGAGAGGTATTATCATTTTGGTGCAGTTTTTCAAGGATTGACTTCTATTGATGTATTCTGAAGGCAATTTCTCGGTAATTAGTACATGCTGTAAATTTTGTCCTAAGTTCTTGTATTGAGCGCAATATTCGATCCGACAGGCACTAAAAAACAAAAAAATAAACAAAACATCTGAAACTTCACTGAACCTTGTGTGTCCAATTTTTAAGCCTAAGTTCTCAATTTCATCTGTACCCCCCTGTACATGGACACAGTACTTCATGTGCAGGTCTTGGAGTTCAGACAACAGAGTAGTTCTGTTCACATTGTTGTTAATGTGAACAGATATTACAGTATAGAGTTGTATCGTACTTTATGGCATATCTTGTTAGTTTTGTACTGCATGCAATATCGTATCGCAAAACAGAATTAGTCTATACTTGATAGGATACAACTTTTCATATTGACTGCAATATATGTTTGGATGTGCAATACCATGTACAACTCTATTAGTT
This sequence comes from Zygnema cylindricum, assembly GCA_037447655.1. NCBI lineage: Eukaryota > Viridiplantae > Streptophyta > Zygnematophyceae > Zygnematales > Zygnemataceae > Zygnema > Zygnema cylindricum. Next base: position 13,708 of record JBBHKE010000385.1, on the reverse strand, counting down.
TCGTTAGCTGTTTATAGCCTTGTCATACAACTTCCTGTGCTGCAACTGTCAAAGATGTCATGTTCACAAAATTGTCCGGCTGTTTCGTGGTGGTGCAGGGTTAAGTTTAAGTTTAAAACTGACACAGATCTCTATGCTCTTGCTAAGGCCAAGACTGTGGCCACATCTCTTCAGGTGGGCTTGCTTCAGGGTATTAAATGAACCTGTTCTTTGTGCAACATCACTAATCTTAAGTTGTTTCTGTGAACCCAAGTGGTATATACTACAGTAAACTCTATGGTTCAATGGCTTGCATAGTAAGATGAGCATATTTTGTTTATTTTTTCAAATATTTAGAGATTTAGTGAGACGTAGTGTGATATAATGGAGGAATTACGCTAACTGACGTTGTTGCTTGTACTGCGGATATGACTTTTTGCAGATCAGCCCTGATGGAAAGCAATTTGTAACAATGTCCCCAGATAGAAAAATCCGTGTATTTTGGCTTGCGACAGGGAAGCTTCGGAGGACGTATGATGAGTCATTGGAGGTAAGGGAAGGCTTTCAAATCGTTGCTGGAGCTAAATACATTAGGAAAGTGGTGGTGCGGTTTTTAATGATGTCCAAACTTTCTGATCAATTTAATCCTTGCCCCTTATTTAGGACTAGGGAGTTGTATTCCTGAACATAGCTTCCTGTGATATGACTTCCATAATCATGTTTAATTTCTCTGTCATTGTATCTCTAACATCTGCTCAGTTTTTTAAGCTCATTACTCTCTCCTTCTCTCTCTCCCTCTCTCCCTATCTCTCCCTCCCTCTCTCCCTCTCTCCCTCTCTCCCTCTCTCCCTCTCTCCCTCTCTCCCTCTCTCCCTCTCTCCCTCTCTCCCTCTCCCCTATCTCCCGTTTTGTAGGCTGCCCAAGAGCTTCAACGCAGTGATGCTGAGCTGTATCGGTTGGAAGCCATTGATTTTGGACGTCGTTTGGCAATTGAGCGAGAGATGGAGAAGACAGATGATGTCCCAGCCCCCTCTGCTGTATTTGATCAGAGTGGAAACTTTGTTCTTTATCCAACATTACTGGGTATCAAGGTGGGCCTTACCAAGCTGTGTTTGTAAGCCTGTCGCTATTATTATTGAGAGGCTTTTAGTGAACCAGGATCTCCCAAAGCATTCAAGCTGCTATGAGGGAGTGCTGTTTTTCTTAAGTTGAGAATAAAAGCCGGAATGGCTTTGAACCAGTACACTGTCCATCGCTTTTGGTTATGGTCCAGGCACTCAAAATTTTTCAACTTTATTTTTAACGATTTATTTTTTTAGCGGAGCAGCCGACTGGTAACGGTTTTCGATTGGGATGTTGTATGATGGAAAAAAGTGCTTTTGACTGCCGGAAGAATGTTTCACTAGAAGTGATGAGCAGTGTAGAAAAGGAAATCTTTGAGCCTATCTCTGGTTAGGTTGCTTTCCTACCCTGCTGATGTCAGTCTTGGGCAGACTCCGGCTCCCCATCCCAAATGCAGGTGGTGAATTTACATACCAATCGAGTTGCTCGGATTATCGGGAAAGTGGAAAATACAGAAAGATTTCTTCGTATTGCTGTTCACCAAGGCGGGCTGGGCAAATCCAAAAAGATGGCGACACTGGCAAATTCTCAAGATCAGAAGGCTCCTCTCACAGACCCAACACTCCTCTGCTGTGCTTTCAAAAAGCACCGCCTTTATCTGTTTAGGTAGGACTTTGCTATCTCAATGTTTTAGGCATGTACTTGTTATTGAAAGATATTTGCCCGGTTTACTCTATTGTACATGTAAATCTTGCTTTTGAATGATGGAAGCAGAGACAAATGTAAGAGAATTTGGAGGTTTCGACAGCTATTTGAGTGTAGCTGTGTTATCGGTTCCATACTCAAACTAATTTTTTTCTACTGCTGTTTTGTTATGCTTTTTGCAGTCGACGAGAACCTGAGGAAGGGGAGGATGCCTCATCAGGCAGAGATGTTTTCAATGAAAAACCACCTCCGGACGAACTTATGGCTCTTGCAGATGTAGTCAGATCTGCAGCGTCTTCTCTACCAGACAATGTGGTAAGCAGTGTTGTGTATTGGGTAATTTCCTATCACGATAAATTCGATAACCGATATCATGAGTTATCAAACGGTGAGGGGGCCTGATATATCGCTCCTAGACCAAAAAAAATATTGTTGATATATCGGTTGGAGAGGGGGGAGGGGGGGAAGGGTTGCTTTTGATTTTTTTTTCATGATCCATTTTGTACCACAAGTTATCGCGATAATTAGCGTCCCGATATTTATCGATAATGTATCGCGATACTTCGGTAATTTATCGCGATAATTTCCTTACCGATTTATCACGATAATTTCCTTACCGATTTATCGCACCAATATATCGGTTATCGGTAGGTCAAAACAAGGTGCATATCGGTTATTGGTAAGGGGGCTTATGATACACAACACTAGTGGTAAGTAGTTGATGCTCCAGAGGAAGACACTATTACCGTGGAGGGCTTTATGAGTTGCGGTGTCAATTTATTTGAAGCGGACCACCTTTCCAAAATTATCGGTTTGGTGGTTAATTTACCCTATTTAGATTATGGCCAGTAATGGCGATTTCCACTTGTTTACATAATATCACGAAGACGGTTTTTTTTTTTGGTACATGTGCAAATAAAGTTTTTCTTTAGTACAGTGTGTCATTTTCAAAGGGGCAATAACACATGTCATTTGTCCAGCTGTATGACTTTTACCAAACTTAAGATTCTGCTCGTAATATTCGAATTAAACTTACATAATTCTTCAAGATATCGTGATATATGGATATCAATCTTCCTCGATTATCGCAATATTATTGACTCAACAAATATCAAAACCACAGAATGCTCTACATCGATAAATTTTCCCAAAGAAAAACATTACTCTTTAGAGACGTTAAGGTCTTGAATTCTTTTTTTTTATAGTCTTGACTGGTAACTTTGTTTTTCTTTTTGTATTTGCTAGTATTGACTAGTGACTTTGATACATGTGCAGATTCTGCACACAACTCTCGGAGATATCCACATGAAGTTGTATCCCGAAGAATGTCCAAAGACTGTCGAGAATTTTACAACTCATTGTCGCAATGGATACTTTGATAATCTTATCTTTCATCGTGTCATTAAGGGCTTCATGATACAGACAGGAGATCCTCTGGGAGATGGCACGGGTGGACAATCTATCTGGGGAGGAGAATTTGAAGATGAATTCCACAAAAGGTGACTCAATTGTATAAATAAAAACTCATTTGGATGGGGATATTGTCTTTTACACTTTTTTTCCGAAAATTGTTTGTTTGGGATCTGCATTCTGTTGGGAAAATGCTTGTTGTTTCACACATCCATATCACGCCAGAAAGACTTCAAATCGTTTGAAAAGTTAAGGGCTTATTCCAAAATTGGTAATTTTGCAGTTTGAGACATGATCGTCCCTTCACTGTCTCTATGGCCAATGCTGGTCCTAATACCAACGGCTCCCAGTTTTTTATCACCACTGTTGCCACTCCATGGCTTGACAACAAGCACACCGTTTTTGGACGAGTCAACAAAGGGATGGATGTTGTGCAGGTGCGTTCGAATGGGTTTTCATAGGTTTTGGGTTTTAGGCCATGAGAAATCTGAATATTTACGTTCATTTTTCAATCAGTAGATCCGATGAGCAAGAAAGAAATTGTCAAGGTTTCGGTGGTTCTCTTTTGTACCTCAGATGTCTTTGATTCAGTCAGGCTCGTTTAGTTCACCTGAGGACAAATGATTGAATGATGGTGTGCACAACTATCTCACTGACACACTCGGCTATTTGGATGGCAACAGCTTTTTTCTGTCTTTGCAGTAACAGTTGAAGTTGTCTAAATGTTGATTTTCTGTTTTTGGAGTCTGTAGTCTTGTGACTTCCATGTCCTGTGTACTTATGTCATCGTCAAAGTGTTTATCTCATGGAGCCCAACCCTCAGTTTGCCATATTAAGGATCGAAGGTTATAGGGCGAGTGTTATAGCCCGGAGAATTGCCCATAGGCATTTGACAAATTTGATTTAGTAGTAGTTTTTTCCTTTCTGCTTGACTTGAAACGATCAGCAATTTTTATTTCGACCAGCCTGTTACTTCTGTCACGATTTTGTACTTAGCATCCTTCACATTGTCGATTTCAATTTTTCATTTGTTTTTGTGTTTCAGGCCATTGAGAAAACAAAGGTGGACAAGAACGACAATCCTTATCAAGATATAAAAATCACGAGTGTGACTATCCCGAAATACAAGTAGTAGTGTCCTCTCATGGCTATATTGTAGGTTCATTTGAGTTACTGTTTGTGATCAGGAGATATAAATTCAGAGAGGGCTAACAATTTTCTGTGCGGCTGACAGCTACTTGAGACTCTTGCAAATAAAGCTATATTTCTTTGTGAAACTGTGCACATTATTGCAAAATAGCTCCGTTTGTATCTTCAAAAAACTTTACTCCTTATGTTGCTTGCTTTTCTGCCTCTATTTGGTTCAATTGAAATTTTTAAACCTCAGAAGTTCGTCTATCACAGCTATCCAAAGGTGTCACAGCAGCATCCTGAGCACGGCTTGCTCCATTTAAAAAAAAAACAATTCATTTAGCTACCTGTGCAAGTATTTTGAAGACATGCCTTTGAGAAATAGTCCATGTTTTCCTGCCAATCAATCTCGAAATTTTTCAAGCGGAGCAAGAAAATAGGAGTTAAACTTTAGATTTTCAGTTGTTTGTTTGCCAGAGGAGAAACTATTTGTGGTACTGTTGTCTTACCCACTATGTGATCTATTGCACTATTCCTTGGGAAATTACGAAATATGGGAAATTGAAGGGTGATATTATATTTAGTTTTGAGCTTCTCCACAAAAAGAAACTTTTAAGTTCCCAACATAATCTACTGGGGCACGGAATTGGTGAAAGTACCCTGCATTATTATTATTTTTTTTATCCCTTTTTTTTTTAATTATTAGAAACCATAAGCATCGATTGTCCCAGCCCTCATTGAAGAAAAATTGATATTGCATCCACGGATGAGGTAATCCTACAGCATGTTTGCCAGTCCCCGTCGCCTTAGTCTTACGCTGTACACTACGTAAACAACTAGCTAATGTTTTTTTTAAGTCCACAATAATGGAGCGTCGTCCTCATCAAGATGATACAACACAATTTATGCAATCTTAAGAACTGTAGCTAAAAACTACCAAGCAGTTTACTATGTATTATAAAGTACAGGCAGATTTATTGAAGTCAATTATGTAGTTGACATTTTGTTGGCGTGCATAAGAGCACCCAGGTACAAGTACGTTATTTGACCTTTAATTCTCCACTTCTTCCACATGAGGATCTAGCATAACATGCGCCAAAAATAACTACCTATCATCTTCCCTTAATGAGCTAAAGGTTTGAAGCGGCTTTCCAATTTTGCGCATGAAAATTGATCTAAGTCTCTAAACTCGATAGCGGCCATGACCTTGGCCTATTTAACCAGCCATAATTTACCCTCCAAAAGAGCTGGTAATTCGGTCACCTAACAAAGTAGCTGGCTAGGTTTAGTGATGTGATTTGTTCCTTAAGATCAGACAGTTCGCTGTGCAAAGTCTAATATATGGACAGATCAGAAACGTAAACTTTGATATCCTGTCCATACCTTGTGAGACATTTTGGCTTTTATCTGCAATGCCCCTTGCCACAGTGTCCACTATTGGTCTTCATATCACAGAAGTGACAGTTTCTTTTGTATTTGGGCAGACGCTGTGGTTTTCACTTACGAAGATGAGCTATTTACCGAATCTAATTTACTATAAATGGCCAAAAAAACCCTCTACAAAACCTGGTGACAGGCTAACAAATCGCCATTCATGAACTGTATTAGCTCTCGGATGTCTTTGGCCCAAATTTCCTGCTTAAGTGCTTAGTCAAAGTTCAGTGGCAGATGATTTATTCTCAGACTCGGTATTTTTTATAAAAACATTTCCAATAGTTGTTTCTTCTCCAGGTCCAGGCCACCAGCTGCACGAGGTATCTTCTGCAGTGCCTGATTCCAAGTTTACTTCAGATTGGACCTTGGTGTCCCCTTCAGAATGCGTGCCACTGATTGAAGTTTTTTTTGCTTGAAATGCATCATAATTTGCTGGATTTACTGGAACCATGCCACGATACTCTTGCACTTCCTGCATAATCCGTTGCAATTTTTATTTTTGAGACGGTTCAATTCACTTTAGTTTGGTTTTTGTTTTATTATCTGCTCATAAATATGTTACTATTGGCAGCTGTCAAATTTCTCCTCAATATCAAGTTCCCCTCTCTTAACTTTATTTTTTCTATTTTTGGCAGCTTAAAATGAAACGAAACGAGTTTTACATTGTTATGTGGAAGCAAGCAAATTAAGCATTCGTCAAATTAACTACTCTGTAGCCCTTTTATTCACGAAAAAGACCTTACATTCTTCAATTCACGAACTAGATGGTATTATGTATCTTCGAGTCACTTGGAACCATTTTGATTCTTACCTCAAAGGCATCTTTTACTGCGATGCCTTCCCTGCATTTGTCCTTTTTTGGCTCCATTTTTTCAGCCATATTTGAAGTAATGCTACAACGTTAAAGCAAACTTATCGCTGCTGGCAGTTAGTTGTTACTAAATGTTTGGTTCAAGACAAACTTTTCAATTCTTATAAGTTTAAAAAATACCAAAAATGGTAGAAATAACCAGCATTATTAACATCCTGAGTTGATAAGGAACCTTGCACACAACAGTTCTTATGTTCGAGTCTGTTTCCAACAACTCATAGATCTATCCATTGATTCAAGTTCCTAAGTAGTGGTTGGAACACATGGACACCTTTGTTGACTCAACATTCTTCTTTTTCTTCCCGGAGAGTCTCGAACAAAATAAAGAGCTGTCACGCCAGTGGTTTTCAATACCGGGAGCTTGCCAAAGAACCAATAGCCTCCCACGCTTGCTGCTGTATTTGCTGCTTTGTTGAAAAACAACCTCCAACATATTACAGCAGCCGCAATTCTGAAAAGGTACCATAAAAGTGGAATAGACGTTTGGCAAGCATGCAATTGTGCAATCGCGTAAAGAAAACGACGTTTAGAAAGCGTGTAGATGCTGCAATCAATTTTCAATAATGACACTTGGCAAATATACAATCTGCAAGCATGAAAAAAAAAACGGCGGTACGTTTGACAAGCGTACAAATTTTGTGATTTCTATAAAAACGGTTGTTTGTCATGCATGCAATTATTGTAACCACGACGTTTGTTAGGTATCTGCCAATCCTGGTTGAACTCATAACAGAAGATGACAGTCACTTGTCAGGCAGGCAGTTATTCTATATTTGAAACACGACGTCTGGCAAGCATGCAAGTTTTAAGTATTGTAATCAATCTCTGGAAGCGTCCATTCTATCGGCTCACCTCAAATGGCGCAATTTACACCGTGTATCGCTATTAGTGTTAATCTTTTTTTGCCACTTAAAACATATTTTCTCCGTACAAAATTGTGCGATTTTAAGTTGGCGACCGCCAATTGTAAGCTGATCATCTTACCTTTCGATCGCAACCGTTAGATCAACAATCGGACACGTGTGTACGGAGATGTTTTAAGTGGTGAAAAAACATTAACACTAATAGCGATACACGGTGTAACGTTTGTGATTTAATCATGCTGAAAAGTTCATGAAAAGTACAAAATCTGTGAAATATTTATGTTATCGTTGTCCTTTTACACCTCTTTGCTATAGAAGAAAGGAAGTGTAGTACTGCAGTGTGCTCAAATAATTGTCCACGTAGACAGAATGGTCCAAGATTCCTGGAAACTTTTCAGTGAATATTTTTTTTTCTTTTGCTGCCCAAAACACTGTATCCTGATGAAGAGGTCCGGTGCCGTGAAGAAGCATTCTGCTATAGCTTGATTTGTGAGGTGAATGGTTTGTTGCTCCTGTGATCGCTTTTTTAGTGTAAGTGCTACATGACTTTGTATTTTTGAATTAGGATAAAGAAGAGGTATATTGTTGGACGCTTTATGATTTAGTACGGAAATTTGTGATTCTGAAGCTTTGGAGGTTGTTATGTCAATTTTGTTTTGTCTATTTACTGAAACCTGCTGTAAATTTGTGCATCTTGTCGGTTGACGGTGAATGCGTTTTAAAACTCTAAAAGCATTTGTAATTTTAGAATCGGCATGATTGGAGTTGTTTTTTCATTTTCATTTGCATATATCAAAATTTTCATTTTCTCGTCGTCTCGTTTTCATATTTTCATACATCAAAATTGAATATTGCAATAAGGTCCATTTATCGCACACTGAATCGTGAATGTTTGTTCTGCCTGATTTGTCACTTTCTTTGTCGAAGATTGCCGAATTGGAATGACTCAGCATTAATCGCCTGTTTGATATATTGACCCTTGTTTAAATCAATCTTGTATGGTGACATCATACCGGTTCTTAACAAATATTCTAAACAAACCTGTATCTGGGAGGCGTGTGAACAGAGCTTGATAGCATTTCGGATTTCTTCACTCAATTTTTGCTGAAAGTTGTCCAAGGAACTATGGCGCAGCAAATGCCAAGTGAAAAGAAGACTTTCAGTGATGTTCTTGAGGTATTGGTGCAAAACATGAGGCTCTACGTTCTGTAATTAGATGCATGAATTTAGGATTTTGTTCACAGTACTAGCTGATCAACAATCATAACCAAGGTTACTGACCTGAACCTTTTCTATTTCAGAGAGTGCTATCACACACTCATCAATTTCTTACCCTTTATCAAAGATAGACGGGGTGTAAAATTGGAAGTGGAAAATTACATCTAAATTTTGTCACTACATTTGTTAATTCAATAAATGTTTCCAAAAGTACATAGGATGTTGCAGATACACTCTTCAGTTAAACCTGTCAGCTTTCCTTAATAATATTGTAGTTACTCTGCATTATAAATCCAGAAACCTGCATTAGAAGCACACGCAGTGCCATTTTGCACTCCCATGGACTCGACCTGGGATCAGTTTTTTTCCACACAGTACAGGCTGTCCCAACCATCCCAGTGAGCACCTTTTTTGTTCAAGTACACTAGTTTTGAGTTATGTTTGTTCCTTGATGCAGGAAACCGTAACATACCGCGGTGATGCACCAATACGACCAAATGATGCGGCTGCTATTACAGCAGCGGAACTGAGGGCGGCCGGTAAACCAGGACCCCCGGATGGATTGGGGGCGCGTGCACGAGAAGCTGCAGAACAGAATTTGGAATCCGGTGCAGTCATCCGTACTCGTGAAGGGTGGAAGTATGCGAACCCTGAAGAGAAGGAAGTGCACACTATTGGAGAGGTTCTGCAGGTAAGTGCTCGATTCAGGCTGTAAACAGCCAGTTAAAGAGGTTGTGATATGTTTTGCCGTTTTGCAATTGAGATTCTATGGTGTATGAATTGTAGGTTGAACAAATGTAACGTCTGAGTTACTGTAAAGTCGGTATATGTGTTTTGGGAGACGCATCTTGTCGTGAAGTATTAGTATTGTCTTCCCGTTTGGTATGATCTCTTTGAACCTTCACAAAGAGAAAAAGGTTGAGCTGATATTCTCTATTACATGGTTTATGAGTTGAATAAATTACAACTTCAGGCAAGTATACAAACAGGAGGACACATCTTGTTTTTGGTATTAGTGTTGTTCTCCGTTTGATATGATGATTTATTCCGCTCTACTGACAGAAAAAATGTTTCCGGATGCTGTAGAATGTAAAAGAGGATTTACCAGGAGATCGACCGGTCGACCAGAGAGCAGCTCATTTTATCCAGCAGATGGAGGCTCATACTGTGCCCCCAGGATCGAATCCGAGTGACATTGTCAGAGGGGGAGTTGGAGCACGGGCAGATAGTTCAGCCACCAAAAACTTAAATCAATAAATTAGATCTCAGCCTTGAGAGTTAGACAACTTCATAGCAACAATTGTTTGCTTTCTAAATGGTTTGACGTACCAGACGTGGTTGAAAACGTTTGCCAAGGGCATCATTGGACCTTGCTTGTTCAGCTTTTAGACTCTCGTATGAACGTGTGTGCTCTCCTTCTGATTATGGAAAATTTGTTCATCATGGTGGCTCCGACTACTTGCGAATCTTGATATTTTTCTGAATTTCCAGCACACCAGTTTATTGTCAAAACAAAAGGCTGGGCTGATTTTGACTAGGTTTATACCTTTTTTTTTTGTTTTTTTACCTGAAGCATGTCCCATCACGTGAGATGGTTCAGCATAAGACAGGTTTGACGGCTTTGAACTACAATATCGGAGTGCCCTCATAAAATCAAAGTGAAAAATACTTAGTGCCCATTTCTGTGCTCGACTTACCCCATTGCCATTAGAACCGGATATATAAAATCTCTGATTATTTAGCAAAGAAATGAACAATGAGCACGACTCCTCATTTCTCCATTTCCATCGGGAATGTACTATAAACTTAGAAACAAACGAGAGCACCAAAATTTTGGGTTATCTAGCGATTGTTGAGTAGTCTGTCCTCGAGAAATTAGGATATCAGTGGATATCTTAGTCGAACAGAAAGAATCAGTTCTGTGATAAGCATCAGAGATCGGTATTTTAAATTGATCTTAGGTCCTCACTCAAAAAAAAAAAAAATCAACAAAAGATGCATTATCGAGGGCTACGCAAAATGCTATGCTCGTCATAGGAAGAGGACACAGAGGAGCATAATGCTTATGTAGTCCAAAATGAAAAGAGGACTGTGATCAGATAGATACGGTACTTAAGATACTCCTTAGGTTTGCAATAAATGTAAAAGTTGTCAGATACACAGAAATTCTATGTTTGAAATTTGACATCCCAAATGATGGACGGCCTTCTATTGTCACCAAAATGGGAGCACAGTTTTGTGGTTTTTCTCCCCAGTGTTGAGTTATGTTCAGAGATGTGGTAGAAAAGCTTATGCACCCTGTTTCGTTTTTGTCTCTTAATTGAGTTGCGGTTCAGACTCATGTTCCAAACTTCAAGTTCACTATGACCAAAATAACGTGGACCATTTAGATGGCAATGGACAGTGGATTTTGAACATGGTTTTAAGCGAACATCGTTTCCCCGTCATCATATGAAACATGTGGAGCAGTACGGCATTTTGGTGCGTCTTCTCCATAAACACCACAACAAGTCCATCGTTTCTTCCAGTTTTTGCTGCCTGTGTTTGGTCTATTTCCAGATTCATTCCACTTATAAACAATAACGCCACTGGCGTCCGACCATTCACCATCAATACCCTGATGTGGAGGGGCCGTCGAATAAAGGCCCCTATCGCCTGTAATGTAAGCAAACGGCATCACAAAGGAATTTGAAAAGGTAAGACATTAAACATAATTACAATTAACAAATAATTCGTTCACCACGAAATGGAATATTCTGGAGCGAAGATTGTCTATGGAAGTAAAGGTATGAATTAAATGCTGTAAAGATGCAATTTAGCAAGCGGCGTTTGATTTGTGGCATTGCCTGAGGGTGTGAGTAAATTACCATCAAGGATCACAACTCAGAAACTGGCAAGAATAGCTTACCAAGGAAAATGCGAATATTAAATAGAGTAAAATACCATGGTAGCCAAAAAAGAAGGATGATGCATATAGGAAAACTCTTTATCCTTCAAAATGATGCAAGCTAAGAGGACAAAATACGCTGACTTAAAGAGCAGAAATGTGGATGCAATAGACATGGATACTGACGAAAGCGACAATCTCGACAAAGGACCAGGAAGCTTCTGAATCATCGTCTCTTACAAGACTTGTTCGATTTCAACAATATATGGGAAAAAGCCCCTTTCTTTTTAACCCGTCTTTGTACTCGTAAAAGAACAGAGAAATGGTAAATGGTATTGGGTAATATGATGAAAAGTGATCGTTTCACAATACTGTGCTATGAACACGAAACAAATGACAAAGGACCAGAGTGCAAAGTGAAACACAGGTGTTTCTAGGCAGAAACACTTTGTATAGGTACGTGGCAACAGTAATTATGAAGCATTTGCAGTACCATTGCTTTGTTCGTATGCGTTCGTATGCAACATATTCATATTTATGTATGGAGAATGACTCACAAAGCATGGAAAGCTGATGATATGCTACTAAAAGGCTGGAAACTATCCTTTTGACAAGGTAACAAAAAGACATCAACGTCCTTTGAATAGTAATGAAACAAGAACATTCACTTGAACCTGCAGAATGCTTGGACAAAGACGCATTACCATTAACGATAAAAGAAGTAATAAAACAAGAAAAGGAGAACAGTATTCCAATTCGTTACCTGTCATATGTCCATGGTATCTGCAAGCTGTAGGGCTATTTTTCTCTGGTGTATACTTCACTCCACATCGCAAACAAGTTCGCGAATCACTGTTTGCAGAAAATTCTGTATTCTTATGACCTTCTTCCACGTTTGATTGAGCCAGACCAGATGCTTTTAATGACATTGATCGAGCTCTAACCTGTTTGCGACATGCAAACACTAAAGCTGACCATTTATGGCAATTGGCAGTTTGAATATGCTTCTCATGAACGCTCTGAAGAGGTTTTGAAATATTCCATTTGTCAGTAACGTTGAAGTTGAAGTCACTTGAGGACAAGGTGCAGTCATTCATGACAGAAGTACAGCGATGATTAGCCAGCAGCTGACAGGACGCCATTGCAAAGTATTCGTGCTTATTAGTTGGCTAAGTAGTATTTATGACTCTCTGTTTCAAAACCAAATGCTTCAAGAGACTTTTCTTCCAGTCAAAAATGACGTGGAATGGAATTGAATAGTTAGTGCTCAGGTTTTGACTCCTCTCTTTCCCTTTCTCCTATATAAAGAGGAAAAAAAAATACTGTAGCCCTTACTAGGCGTACAGGCTAGTCGAGTCCGACGACAGCCGCCATATAGTTCGGCTTCCAGCGAAGACGCCTGCTTGAGGCTGCGCAGGCCCTTCCTGGGCACGACTCTTGAGCTTTAGTCCTTTCTACTGTCCAATTTTAAGGAGCGAAGAAACTTTTTAGGTTTATATACATGAGACGAATCGCCTCATTCATCACGCGAAGGAAATGGGCTAACAGATCTGGGCACCATGACCGTACGATCAAACCTGTCTACTTGTCTGTTTGGGACTTTGGGTTAAGGCATTAATTCCATCGGGAGGTTAGTGTACGGACGCTTAAAAAAATTATTTCCCTCCGTAGTTAAAAAATAATGTAAATGACTAAATGTATAATAGCACAATAGTGGCAGCAGATAGCTTAGTTGCCTTAGTATTGCGTCGAATTTAATGAAACAAAATCTATCTTGTGAAGCAATCTATAACCAAAAGTGTTAACCAAAAGTCCGGTGCCACATCCCTTTTGAAAGCAGTCACACGTGTCAGCGGCTTTTCCGTTAAAAATATGTGACCATGGGTTTGTTACTTGCAAACACTAAAAGTAAGAGCGAAAGATGGGAGGACTGTGAAAGAATCTGACAAGTTATGACGAGAGGAGCACGAGTGTCAACAGTCCTTATTTTGTTAACATTCCCTCTCTAATCAATAGCCACTAAAAGCTTGGACAGATCGAGAAAATCCTTTTGTGAAAATTAGGAATCTTAAAACAAGTTTGACAAAGGCAGTCTTGTCTTACATGGTCAACAACAATTAAGCATGCATTTCTTTACAAACTTTTTTG
>JBBHKE010000384.1:48051-76509 GCA_037447655.1 Zygnema cylindricum | reverse complement strand
TTTCCGGTGAAAGGCGACACCGCCTCCTCCAGCACCACCTTCCTTTTCACATTATCCACAAAAGTCAGAAAAGGCACCACTCGAGAATCTCCCTCAAAACTGCCACGTGGCGCAAGCCCAATCACCAGCGACTGTACTGCCTCCTTCGAAATAGGTTCGTCTGCTTGGGAGGATTTTCCAGGTGCCACGTGGCAAGCCAAAATGATAAGCCGGCACGTGTGAGAACTGGACAGGAGCTGCCATTGACCGCCCTTGGATCGGTACACCCAATCATGCTCACTGCCACGTGGCACCAGGATAACGGCACACTTGTGAATAAATGGCCGGCCGGAGGGAGCGTCAAGTACGGTCACACGGAGGAGGGGAAGAGGACTTTCCGGTCCGTACAAGAAAGTACGGCGAAGTGAAGGCTGGAGGTCGGCCATGGTGTCGTCGGAAGGAGAGAGAGAGGGCGACATGGGAACAGATTTAAGACAGAGAGACCTTTTTGGCTTTTTCATTTGTGTGCTCAGTAGAGTGATTACGTCAGGAGGGGAGTGTTAAAACCACGCTGGCGAATCTATATGGCCGCCGTAGATCAGAAATAGCGCGGTTCCGTCCGTATTATACGTACAAAAGGAGTAAAATAGGCGTAGTGCGCAAAGTGGACATATCATACGTTTTTAATTTCTAGGGCTTTGGGAATAAAGGTACGGCCCCATGTAATTGTAACTTAGCGAACTTACTTTGTATTTTAGCGCGGATCCGGCTGACCCGGATTTTAGGTGGCTCTACATGTTTACTCGAAAGTGTTACTTAAGTTTGTGACGATTGTATACGTCGACAGCGCCCATGACGGCTGTCACCGTGTACAATCTGTCATGCCGCACCGTATTTTTTTTTAACTTTTTGAAGCGTCGCAAGACACATCGTAATTTTTGAAGCTATTTGTTTTGTCGCATGTCATCGCGTGACATCGTAGACGTACAGCCTTACAGCCGTGGCTGTACGACATGCCTTTGCGTAAACCTCTCCCGTCCGGCCGCCATGACTTCGCAGATTTTTCACCTTCGCAGAATTTTCACCTTCGCAGATTTTTCACCTTCCCGTGAAATGACACTGCACCATCGAGACCCCTTCAAAAAAAAACTGTACAATGTGCATGGGGACAAAAACGAACAACCTTGTACTATTTTCGGTCATCAAAAACTTTTTAAAACTTTTCACACGCGGGGATATGTTTTCCTATTGGTGTAAACGGTTTTACTTAGTTTAAAACACATTGCCGATGTGGTTTATGATAAGTTTGAAGATGACGTGATAGTGGGTCGAGAAAACGCAAGACGACAAATTTTCGTACATCCTAAGTTCAAGAATGACGCAAATTGTACTTTACAAATTTGCGATTACTTTGTAAAGTCGCAACTTAGACAGTATGACGCTAAGTTTGAAAGGAAAACGACAGAAAAAAACCCGAACTTAGCCACATGGGCTCGTACCCTAAGGTTTGGAAAAGTATCATCAATTGCAAAATTCAGAAGGCTAATTAAGGGTTTGTGCCCATGTAAATGCAGCTTAACGATGTAGCTTTGTCTTTTACTGAAGATTCTTCGTACTCATTTTTAGGGTTATTTCCAGTGCCCGGAAATGAGACGTTACTTAATTATGTCACGGTTGTAGATGCTACATAATTTTGTGACTGTTAAAAACAGTACACCGTGAATTGCTATTAGTGTTAAGAAATAATTAGTGTAAAGGAACAATTAGTGTTATAAACTCAAGTTTGGGTTCAAGAGCCCAACTCCAAGAAAACGTCAACGGTAATTTATACATCTAACACTAGTTTAGATACACATTCCCATAGTGTATCCGATATTGGCTTCGTTCAATAGTCTACTTTTGAACGTGTGAGAACAGGTTCGTATGATTTTCTCTCGTCTTTATTCATAGGAATCAAATTGAAGGGCGTATTTCCATGGCAGCGCCAGTCACTTTCACGTCCCCACGTCGTTGTCAAATACTTTCTCTATACGTTTGTACATAAAAACAAATAGTTTTAGTACGGGCTGACACGTTTCGTACACCACACAATTTAAAGATCGCCCAAATTAGAGTCATCGACGCTAATTAAACCCTACTTATATTAGCGTGAAAGAAAAATATAATTATCAATTCTATTTCAGATTCGAGATTCAAATTTTGGGGGCGCCGAGTTAGTGTTATTAACACTAATATCGATTTACAGTGTAGTGTAAATGTCAAATTTGTTTGTGACGTTGCAGATACCTACCTTTTTCTGACATTGTGACGTCATGCGGGTTTTTTATCAACAAACTCGATAAGTATGGTACATGCACGAGTCACATATATATTATATGATGCAAAATGATACGTTTAAACGCAAGATATTGTCTTGACGAAGGTTCAAACAACCATTTACCCAAAAACGTTCAAGGTTTATAAGGATATGAGATTTATTTTTTATTGTGCACAAATCTTATTAGTTTGATGTGATTATTATTTTTCTTAACGATGATTATCGATACCGAATTTGTGATTTCCAATATCCAATATTGAGGGTGGTCCTTATCTTCTTTGATGTGATAGTTTGGTCTTATATCGACAATATCGAATATCGTTATAAACCTTTTATTTATGTTGTATTATCGAATGAAAATGCCCATTATTGAAGTTGTTTGTATCCCACCTAGCCTTTCCAACCGGATTAAAGTTTGAAAGGCTAAAATTTTGAAATTTAGAGCAGTTTAATCATGAAAAAAATAGAAAGAAGCGTAAAATGTCGTGTAATCTATCAAGTACTTTTTTATCGCGATAAATCTGATAATCGATGTATTGATTGTTGGAGAGCCAAAGGGCCCGATATATCAGTTGGAGGACTAACAGAAAAACTATCGCGATACATCGGTAGGACGGGGTGGTCTGCCTTACTATATGAAATTGTAGTACGGAAAAGAAAGTACGAATTAAGTACGAGGTTTCGAAATTATGAGGAGGGAGAGGGAGCGTGTGGGGAAGGGGGCTTTTGATTTTTTTTCGCAACTTCTTCCCTACCACATCACGGAGTTAGGGCGGTAATTATTAGACATATATTTTATGCATCGGTGATTATTGCCTTAACGGTGTACCAGACCGATATATAGATTATGGGTAGGTCATGTACGAAGTATATATCGAACATAGGCAAGAGGCTCTAGATACACACACTACTAAAATCCCTAAAAAAGGCGAAAAAGTGCCTAAATATTCTTGAAAGACCTTGAAAAATGGACGCCAATAACAAATTTCGTAGGATGACATGTAGGACGCTAAGGAAAAAAAACTTTTTTTAAAATTTGAAATATCTTTAATAGTCGAAGACTGCCAGCTTTCCGATATAGATACGCGCCAGAAGGGATACCTATCGATTGTCGAGTATTGTACGGATAGCGAACCGAGTAAAATCGATACGCATCAATTTTTTTTTTACAGTAATGAATACCGCATTTCAGATTTTCAGTACTTTAAGTTCCGGCAATTATTATGGGAAGTGTATACTGCATAGTTCAAAAGTAGGCTTTTTTATGGTAGGCCTTTGGTAGGCGCACAAAACTTTGCACAAAACTCGCGCAACGTAGGCATACTGTACGTTTGTGCGTCGTGCACACTCCTGTACGATCGTCCGAATCTGACGTAAGATCAAAGTACAGCGCACGCCGCCGGACGATTATTTTTAGCGAACTGACACGGCGTAGGATGACATTCCGTGGGAAAAAAAACCGGGAAAAAAAAAAAACGCGGACGGACAACCAAACAAAATTTCTACCGTGAATGAACCACGGAAAAAAAAAAAAGTAGATTACAGATCCAGCAAACCAGCCACAAACAAAAAACTGCCAAAGAAAGGAATACCGTTAAGGCAACATCCCAACATTGCATAAAATGTAAGGATACACTATTTGCGGTTCTCTAGTTCACTGCACCGCCTATATGTGGTTCTCAAGTTCACTACACCGCCAATCGCTATTAGCGTAGTGTCGGCTAATTCCTTTCCGGTTTTTTTTAAATTCGCAAATAACGTAGTTTATTCTGTATTTTTCATTACTTTAATTAGGGCTATTTTCCAAGTACCGTAAAAAATGAAAGTATGTTGTCTCTCAAATAGAGTGGTGTACGGTCAGTGTCACACCGTACATAAATGTACCTTTTTAAGTTAAAAAGTACAATAAATTAGTTTTAGTAACCGCGGACGCATGAGAATGTGCGTTCTAAAAAGGGAAAAAAACCATGTCGTAAAAAATCCCGTTCACACATATTCGTCTGACAGCCGCGTTTCGACCGTGTGAACGCCAACGGGGTTTGTACGATTTGTCAGATTTTGTACGGTAACCTATATTAGTGTAAGCATTTTTGCAACTGACATTTTTTTTACGGACAGTTCATAGCTTTTTTGGGAAAGTTGTTTTGCAGCCACCAACGGGGTTGGTCCGTAGGTTTTGGTATTTTTTTTGGCAGTGTGGTTTTTTTTTTTTTTTTATCGTCCCATACTGCCTGGTTGGTCAATTTGAGGCTTTATTTAGTGTGGCCCTCAAAATTGCAGACGCTAATATGACAGATTGTCCTTTCGTAAGTTGTGTTACGGGATTTTCATGTGATATTTTTAAATCGCCTACTTTGATCAGCGACCGTCCGATCGTCTGAATCTGATGGTTTAAATAAAAAGTCCCTCAAAACTCACAGAATTTTTTTTTTTTGTCCGATTTTTTTTCAAAATTTAGACATGTCGTTTAATTCTCTATCGATCGATGTGCAACTCAACCCTGTTCCTATTTTATTTCATTTTGCGGCCAATACAATATGGGTCTTAAGGGCATATTGTATGTTTTGCGTACAATAGGCATATTGTATGTGCGTACGGTCACCTGCTTTTGAACTATGGTATACTGGAAAACCCATATGAGAGCATCTAAAGTACAAATTACGAGAAAGTTCGGATCCGTATGGATTTGTGTCAGACCACCACGTACAACAATGGTAAGTACGGACAATGCTATTCGTCATGCCAGAGTAGACGTTTATACTGTTATAGTACTGCGAAGGAGAGCATGGACTCGTAAGACTGCGAGCCGTTTCTCTCAATCAAAAAACGACAATACTGGAAAATAAATAAGACACGTGCGATCACCCTAAATAACCTGAATCGTGGCAGATTCCGTACGTTTTGGTTTTGTTTGAGCCACAAGCCACACATCCTGTCCGCGTCCGCGTCCAGACTCCGGTCCCAAAAGTTGTCTGGCCGCGTCTCTCAAAATCTGTCGAGGAGG
This sequence comes from Zygnema cylindricum, assembly GCA_037447655.1. Taxonomy (NCBI): domain Eukaryota; kingdom Viridiplantae; phylum Streptophyta; class Zygnematophyceae; order Zygnematales; family Zygnemataceae; genus Zygnema; species Zygnema cylindricum. The sequence continues at coordinate 71,209 of JBBHKE010000384.1, read as the reverse complement.
ATTCTGTAACCGCCGTGTGTAAAAAATAAGACAGGTTGACCGCCGCCTTTCACTCTGATAGGCTGGTTGCAAAGCACTAAAACCAAAAGACAAAAACAAAACTTCGCTGATGCAGCATATGAGCTAACAGGCAACTGGATAGACGCTGGACAAGCGAAAAACCGACGTTTGCCACGTCAGCATATCATATGACTGAGTTGTACGGACTTGTTTTGTTCAAGCTTTCTCTTTGTACATTATTTTGCTCAATTTTTTTTCTAAAGTACAATGTCACAAAAACAATTGCTCACCGCTCACAGCAAAAGGACGGAACCCTAAAGTTTCGGGATATTTTCACCATCCTCCACGAATGAGCGGGCGCGGCCGAATCTTACCCTACTTTTCGAAACTCCCTAATTAGTAATTACCGATGGCTATTTTCAAAAATCCGTAAAGTCGTTCCCAACTGCATGGAACCGGCTCTTATCATATGCAGCTGTTTAGCACGAAACCTTGTACGAACTCCGTGTTCTGCGAACAGAACATAAAGTTTTGTACAGTAAACAAAGTGTACGATCACTAACTTTTGTCGTCATTACCCGATAATATTTGATACGTGTCACACAAAGTCCCGTCCATGATTCCGACGGATTGTGGACGGTCACGTGTCCGTAAAGGAGTAGACTGTCAGAATTCGGTTCAGGTTCACACTTCCCTCAGTGGCTCAGTCCACCGCGAGTTGAAAAACCGCCAATTGACTTCATTTCAGCCGCCGTACGCCACTTTCTGACAGTTCAGAGAACATCCGAAGGGTGACGACTACGCCTTGAATCGCTATTGGAGGTAACGTGTACAATTACAGTTACTCTTATTAGGTTAATTTCAGACTCTAATGACGTGGCTGCATTTAAACCGTTTAAAGAACTAGCGTAAAGAAATAACCAATCAGTTTAACCAATACTATTGCAGGTTCGCGGGCGAGCATTAGGTCGCGCCGATACGAGCGATATTAAATCTATTCCCGTCGTACGATTCGAATACGAGGTCGGGCGCCATGGCGGAAGCTCGAGCCTATGCCAGTAAGGGAGAGGGAAAACCGTTCGAGCCATGGACCTATGAGAAGGGCGAGCTTCCTCCTGGGGAAGTGGAGGTCAGGGTCACTCACAATGGCCTGTATGGTCTCTCTCTCTCTCTCTCTCTCTCTCTCTCTCTCTCTCTCTCTCCCTCTCTCTCCCTCTCTCTCCCTCTCTCTCTCTCTCCCCCACACATTAATTGGGTCTATTTTTCGTCCAGTGTTTATCTCCTTCTTTCTCTCTGACTTTGTATTCCCTTCTCAGTCACTGTCACTCGGTTTCTCCTCCTCTCGCTTTTTGACTACGCTGCCTTTTTTTATACTGTTTTTCTCTTTGATGTCTCCTTATTTCACTCCCATTTCTACTTATGAGTACCGGGATGCGTCAATGCCCATAGATGTAGTTACCAGGTCCGAAACAAAGTCTTGGCAAAGTTATGGACTCGAAAAAAATAAAAATTGTGTTGTCATTTTATCATTTGGTGCATAAGGGAGTATTTTAGCCGCTTGTTCGACCTCTTTTCTTATTCCTCGACTTGTTTGGAAATTGATGTTTTCCTTTTATAACTTGGATCTTTCTATCTCTCCCGCTCCGGCTCCCTCTCCCTCTCCCTCTGTCTCTGTCTCTGTCTCTTCCACTTCCTCTTCCACTTCCTTTTCCACTTCCTCTCCCTCTTTCTCTCCCTCTTACTCTACCCCTCCCTCTCCCTTTCTCTCTCTCCCTCTTCCTCTTCCTCTTCCTCTTCCTCTTCCTCTCTGTCCTCCCCACTCTCCCTATCTCTCTCTCCTTCTCTATCCCTTCCCCCCTCCCTCTCACTTTTCCTCTCCCCGACCCCTCTCCACCTCTCTCTCCCCCCCCTCTCTCTCACTTCCTCTCTTCCCATCTCTCTCCCCCACTCTCTCCCTCCCCTCCCTTTCTCTCTTTCACCTCTTTCTCTCTCCCCCCTTTCCCCCTCTCCCTCTCTTTCCCCCCCCTCTCTTCCCCCCCTCTCTTCCCCCCCCTCTCTCTCTCTCTCTTCCCCCCCCTCTCTCTCTCTCTTCCCCCCCCTCTCTCTCTCTCCCTCTCTCTCTCTCCCTCTCCTCTCTGACTCTCTATTTCTCTCTCCCTTCTTCACTTTGAGAATCGACAGATGTCACACCGATATTCACATGCGCAACAATGATTGGCACAACGCCTGTTTTCCTCTCGTGGCCGGTCATGAAGTCGTCGGGATTGTCGAGAATGTGGGATCTCTAGTTAGTCACTTAAAAAAGGTAATTGCAATTTACTTCTTCTTTTATACACGCTATGTTAAAGTATTAGAAACCCAGTATGATTATTAATTGACAAGGCTGCTGATTGGTTAACGAAGGTAGCTTGGTTGCTTCACAATTTTCCAAAAACCAATCCTCCTTCTGTTCTTTAAATTTCCCTCTGACCTTTAGAACGCATCTCATTTCTTGCTTAGTCTTCTATTTGGGGCGAGGGAATTGACAGGGCGATAAAGTGGCTTTCGGATGGATCCGTGACTCGTGTCGCGCTTGTGGAGCTTGTCTTAAAGGGGAAGAGAATATTTGCCAAAAGGGATACCAGGGTCTCATATTGGGAGGAAACCATGGAGGTTTCCAGGAGTTTATCCGGGCCTCAGCTGACTTTGCTATCCCTATTCCGGAGGGATTACCTTCTAGTGCTGCGGCTCCACTTATGTGTGCCGGTAAGGAAAAGAAGGAGAGAGTGAGAATGAGTGTTTTTATCAGATTGGATATGGACTTAGTTTTTTTTTTGTTTTTTCTAGTTGGAAGAGTTTTTAGGCCAGAGCTAGTTTAGTTTTAGTTTTAGACTTGTTTTGAGGTTGGCAATTGGAGTTTTAACAGTATTTACGAGTAGCTTTAAGGGACTGTTTTGGTGTCCTTCGGTTGGTGGTGGGGGAAGGGAGAGGAAGGATAGCGATTCCTGTTGGGCAACTAGCTATGGTTAACAGATTGGTTAAAGTTTCTTGAAGGAAATCTGGTTATCGAAACCTTTAGAGTTGGAGGACGTGAGTTAGCGATTTTTGTTAACTGAATGACCTCTGGTTTCTAAAAGAAAACCATAACTCGGGGAATTAACTACGGGTTGCAATTGAACTATGGTTAATCTTAATGAACTAGAAACATAGTGTTTTAAAGAAAAGCCAGAGGTACTAAAATGAGTAATAATAACCATAGGTCACCTGATGCATAATTTTTCCTCTCCTTTTTATCAGGTATTACTGTTTACGCCCCATTACGAGCCCATTGGACGAGACCCGGCATGAAAGTTGGAGTTCTCGGTATCGGAGGACTCGGTCATCTCGCCTTACAATTTGCAAAAGCCATGGGAGGAGATGTTACGGCGTTTTCCACATCGAAGAATAAAGAAGAAGAAGCTCGAAAATTTGGGGCCCATCGTTTCATAACTTACAATCCTAACGCGGTTTCTGGAGAAGGCTATGGAGTCGATCCCGAAGATAGAGTGGAGCTTCTCCTTAATTGCTCTCCAGCTTTGCCTCCCGAGGGAGATTTTCGGAATCAAATGTCATTGGTTCAAACAGACGGAACGTAAGTGTTTTATGTTTTCTTTTTTTATGGGAAGTATTGTAAAGTATTTTTTTCTTTCCTGGGGAGGGAGGGGTAGTGGGGATTAGTTTATGAATATGAGTTCGGGGAACTGGTGAGATTAGGGAGATTAGGGAGATTAGGGAGATTGGGTTGATATTGGGAGGAGGAATGGGAGGAGGGGTAGGAGTGGGAGGGAGAAGTACAGGGAGACGGAGAGGGAGAGACAGCGGGGAAGTGAGATGGGAAGAGTTATATGTAGGTATAATGCGGAGGCGAGAAGGATAAGGTCGAGTGAAGGAGGAGAGAAAAAGTGAGTGAGCGAGAGTGGAGGGATATGGAGGATGGAGAGGAAATGGTGAGGGAAAGATCGACTGGTGGGGAGAGGTAAGAAGAGTGGAAAGAAAGATAGACAGGATGTTGAGGGAGAGGAAAGGGATAAGGAGAACAGGGAAAGAGGACTGGTCGAAGTCTCCTAAGGAGAGACTGAAAGGAAAGTTATGGAGATATTAATTATTTTGAGTGGACGGAAAGGGAGAGATGAATGAAGAGAAGAAAGCTATATTGTACTACAAGGAAAAAAAATAAAGTGTCTTTTTTTCTTATTTGATTGGGTGGTGGACAGGCTGGTTTTGGCGGGAATTCCGAGCGATTCTCTTGCGAAAGTGAGTCTTTTGGATATTATTTTCAGTCAGAAGAAATTGGCGGGAAGTATAGTGGGAGGGAGAAGACTTTTAAAGGAAATGTTGGAGTTTTGCTCCACTCATAACATTCGACCACAAGTTCAGGTGAGAAGAGTTAAAAAAAAGGGTTTCGGGAAAGATAATGGGTGAAAAGATAAAGAGTATTTGTGAAATTAAGGGTGTTTTTTTAAAATGAAATTAGTGTTTTTTTTATTCAATAGTTTTGGAAAAGGTGAAATTTTAGTGTTAAGGAAAGGTGGAGAGAGGTTCGGGGATCGGGATTGGCTGTTGGTCGTAAGTAATTTTAGTGGAAAACGTTTTCTGTTTTTGGCAATGATGTTTTTTTTTGGCAATCTGGTTAATATTTGAGTTCCCGTGACTTTTTGTTAACTTTTTTGAAGAGTCTTTACTTAAAAAGGTTATGATTATGAAATCTGGAAAAGGATCAGGACTCTTTCTATTCAAAATCCGATTATTTTTTGTGAGCTTTTCATTGTCAAATGCACTCTTTTCTATTTTGTTGTTTTCTTGAAACTAATAACTCAAATGCTTTTCTTTTGTATGTGTGTTTTTTCGGGCAGATGATGAAACTTTCTCAACTAAACGAAGCCATCAAACTAGTGGAGGAAAATAAAGCCCGATATCGAATTGTATTAGAAAATGACTTCTAATTTCCAGTAATCACCATTTTCTTCTCTTGTTTTGTAGAGAAGTAACCCACAATTTAGGACTTATGGAAGCGAAGTTAGAAGTTTTTGTGGGTAAATTTTGATTAGAAAAATGTAATCTGTTTTAAAGATGGAAAGGTTTTTTTGTAACATACATTCGCACATGTTGCGTGTTTTCTTTTCATTTTAATTTTGCTTCCCTTTTTCCTCGGTTTTAATCTTCAACATTGACTGTTTTCAGAAGTTTTTCTCTTCTCTCCTTCTTTTATTTTAAATAGTTTTGCCATGAGAAGTCTTGTCTAATGAAGTCTTTATTAGAGTTGAATCATTATCATCGTCATGATATTATTGTCTGTCGGGAAGCCAAGTCATACGGAACGTGATCAAGGACGCACTAAATTATTTTAAACTAAAAAAAAATGGCTCCAAAACTTTTTCGTACTGCCAAACGAAAGCTGTATTTGAGAGGGGGCGACCGAAACTTGGATTATGTTGAGGAGTTTTGGCGATTCCGACAATAAGAGGGGGATTGTTGGGATATTGTCGTTTCGCGGCATTTCGCGAAGCGTCATACCAACATTTATTTGTTGGACGTGAAGTGTCACGTCATCATACAAAATGTACGACGTCGTTTCGTGGCGGTACTTTTGTTGTCCGCGAACGAAATGTACTATTTTGTTTCGCGTGACTTTTGTTTTCGTGCGCACGTGTTTCATTTTGCGTGCAGGTGTGTTCGTGAAGCGACGCGTGTAAAGTCAACTTTTGGAGTTAGTCGTTTCGAAGGAAGAAAGCGCGTGCGCCTTCTTTCGTGGAAATTTCACTGTGGGACAGTTAGTTAGGGACAGAGTTCGTCGCTATGCTAAGTCTTGCTTGTCTTACCTTGTTGTCTGTTAGTGCAGAGTACCGAGTAAATAGGCAGCAGTGTACGCTGTAGAGTATTAATTTATTAATTAATCTATCTTATATGATTAATCTTGGAGTAAGAGATTATTTAAAGAAGAGAGAGAAGAGAGAAGAGAGATGATGTAAAGAGGCTTCGGCCAAGAACACTTATAAATCTTTTGGCTGAATATTCCTCTTGTCTTTTATGAGCTTCCGCTGTGTAATGATTTAAGATTTGTGAATTTATTTGAGTGAATGTCTTTTGCTTAAGATCCTTCAATTGGTATCAAAGCTAGTGCTTCAGAGATAGAGAGAGAGCGCATGGGGAGGAAGAAGAATAGAAATACTCCTTCCCCCATGTCGAATTCGGAGAGAGCAAGAGAGTTCAGTTTTTTGGGATCTCAATTTGAAGAGACCCGGAATACGGAGAGAAAATTCGAGGAAATGTTTGATACACTTATGAGATATGTAGATTCTCGTTTTCAAACTCAACCGAGTGAGAGCAAAGAAAACACGTCTTTTCCGGCTACCAATCCATTCATTGGAGGAGCTGATGAGAGTGAGAGAAGAGAGAGGATTAGGAAGGGAAAGGCGAAGATAGAAGAAGAAGAGTCTGATTACGGCGAAGGATTGGAAAACGAAGAAAATTATAATATGTCGGGGAAATCCGTGGCCTTTAATGGCACCAATTATGCCGTTCGGAAGAAGTTCATTTCAGGCCAACTTATTCTCAAGAAGCTTTGGAGGGTTGTCAACGGAGAGGAGAAAATGCCAATCGAGAGCAAGGCGCGTGCTGTCGTGCATGAAAGGCAAGCAAGCGAACATGCATCACAACCAGCAAAGTCATGCTCACAAACATATATACCAGCAAAATAAATATGAAAAGACAAAAAATATATACACCATGAGAAGGAATAAAGCTGAAAATGACCCAAAGAGAGAAGGGGAAGAATACTCCCCTAGAGTGAAGTGGACCCAATAATTCCTAAGCCACGAGGTAGCCACTAGGCTCTCAAGTCTCTATCGTATTCTCTACAAGAGTTTTCTCGAAGAGGCAGCAAAGCAAATAAACAATTTCAACCAAACAAGGAAAATTCCCAAAATCCGGTCAAAATTCACTTCCCCACTCCCAACCGAAATGCAAACAAAACAAACACAAACACTCCAAACCGTTCCGCTGCCCGTAGAAGGCGCAGCTGGATCTAGATGCCTCTCCACACGAACTTCACTCCACCGCTTCCCAAAAATGACGCAAGTTGGAGGGAAACCTTCCGGACTTGGCTTTGAGCCGTGTGGATTAAAAAGCGCGGGCAGAAAACAAAGGTAAATGTTCTTAACCTATCTAGCCTCTACAGCTAGCTAGCAATAAGAGAGAGAAAACGTGAGCAATCGGTGAGAGAGAGCAAGAGAGAAGCTCAACCGCCAAGAGAAAATTCTTGTCCAAAAGCTAAAATTCTCTAAGTCTGAGAATTAGCCTAAGTAGGAGCTACGCTAGGCCTAAGCAAAACTAGCCTACGTCTAGCCTACTTTACATGCATGAAACTACGTAAGATGTTGGCCAATAGGCGGCCAACATCATTTGCCGTACGCCTGACAAAATCTATTGTCCGAGGGTAAAAACCCTCCCTAACTACATGTGTGCGCGAACCTACATGGATTCGCGACTTAAATAAATAGAAGGAATCGAAGCGTTGCCGATAATCCTGGAAATCGCAATTCGGCGCCAAACGATACTCCGCTTCCACAGTTCCAAATCGCGTGCATATGCACGAAACAAAACATACTGCACGAAATACTCGAAATCGAAATACCTGCGCATGAAATGAAAAGTATCGCACGAAATTAGTACGGTTCAACAAACATATAAATAAATGAACTGACGCGAAATTTCACGTGGGAACGTAAAAGCTAGACGTGCGTGCATCAAATCGTGTGTGCATGCATGAAATCGCGTGTGCATGCATAAAATCGCGCGCGCGTGCCTAAAACCGTGTGTGCATGCGAAATACTACGCTTGCGCGCATTATATTGTGCCCGCACGCCGAATATCGCGCGTGCGGGCGTGATATCGTGCGCGCGGGCAACCAACACGATGCGGCATGACAGTTGTCGTGCATGAAAGGCAAGCAAGCGAACATGCATCATAGCCAGCAATGTCATGCTCACAAACATATATACCAGCGAAAAAATATATGAAAAGACAAAAAATATATACACCATGAGAAGGAATAAAGCTGAAAATGACATAAAAAGAGAAGGGGATGAATACACCCCTATAGTGAAGTGGACCTAATAATCCCCCCCCCCCTAGCTCCTTATCCTGTTGAGGAGCTGGTTAACACAGCTGAGGGCCTGGAACATGTAGAAATTAATGGTCCGTTTTTAAGTATTTTATAGGTCTAAATAGAAATATAGAGAGATATCGAGGCAGTCTATCTCTAACTTCTCTCTCCCACTCTCAAACTTGTCGCAGTTACTGAGAAATTGGAGAGGAAGCAAAATTGGAGAGGAAGCTAGAGCCATGGCTACCTAGATTCTCCAGAGGTTTACGGGAAATATATTAGTTTATTTACCGTAATGGGTTTATTTACTAAAATGATATATGCTGCATCCAGGATTTGATCCTGGTACCTGCCGGACGGCGAGTAGCCGGTAGGTGGTAGCCTTATCCGTTGAGTCTAGAACTAGTGATACATACTATACGGTTTGATATTTACTTAAACATTACCACGTAGGATAATTCATTTAACTTAAACGGTTTACGGGATACGTAGATCCAGGAATGTAAAAGTACGAATCAAGGTACGGACAAGAAACATGTACCGCGCATTTGTTTCAATGGCGAAACGAATACCGCGCAGGTATTTATTACACTACGATTAAATGTGCATTTAAATCGGAAGGCCGGAGGAACCTCTCTCCCAAAGAGCTTTTGTACAAAAGGTCAACTTTGACCCTCCATAACTTACTGCTCAAGGGAGCAAATTCAGAGATTCTTTTTGCTATCGACTCAAGGGAGTCTTGCCTTCATAGGGGTGAAGAAGGTTAGAGTTTTTGTTTGCAAGGGTGGCAGTTGTTCTTGCTAAAACACAAAGGGGTCAGGGTTATCCTAGAGGCTTCTTAGAAGCTGTCCACTCTGAGGACTTATGGAAATCTCAAGGTTTCAGGTTATGGGCCTACCCTCTAGGGTACCAATCTTCAATGGAACTGGCTTTATATACTGGGAAAGTATGATGATAGGAGCTCTATGCGAATAAAAGGTTTTGGGGGATAGTGAGTGGACAATTGGGGCGTCCATCAAGTCTTGGAATCCCTTCAGGGTTAGGAGGAAGCAGATTCACAAAGAAAGCAGATCCATCTTCAACGGAGGAGACAAAGGAAGGAGAGGTGGTGGACAAAGGAGCGGAGAAGGAGACGACCACACCAATAGCAACTGGTTCAGCATTCATGTCACCTATTCCGAGGAACGAGGAGAATGATACTGAAACCTAGGACTTCAACAATATGGCGGCAAAGCACTTCATCCTACGCCATCTTACTCAAGGACTTGCATGTCCTCATTTGCAGGTAGAAAGGGCATCCGATCTTTAGATGGCTCTCATAGAGATGTTCCGAAGTGGTACGATTCCGCAACAACAGTTGGCTGATCAGAAAGTTAAGAAATATGTATACAAAGGGGGGAAGATGTTGGATTTTTGCAATGAGCTTGTTACACTCTTTATGGAGCTAGAGAGTGCGGGAAAAGATTTTAGTGAAAAAGAAAAGGTTAACTGTTTATTGATGAAGTTACCCGATGAGTTCGAGAACATAGTCAACCGTGTGCAGGACTGCCGGACTCAAGGTGGATATGGAACTCAGTGGTAGGGATGATTTTCGTTCGGGGGAATACTATTGAGATCCGAATGGGAGGAAAGAGTGGGCAAGCCTTGGCAGCTGCGAGCGATTGGAGGAACAAGGATTTTCGAAGACCGGTCAATACTATGGGGGGAGGGAGCAGAAAAATTAGACCGACGAGTTCGGACCAAGTCTCCCAAAGGTTTATGTCATTTTTGTAAGAAACCTGGGCACTATATGGCAGAGTGCACTACGCTAACCAAGCTTCGATTAAAAGAGGGGCGGACCGATGGTACCCCGAGAGGAAAGAAAAATGCCCTTGTCACACAGGTACATGAGGCGGAATCCGAGGACGAGGACGATGAGCTCCTATTGGATGAGGAGTTGGAGGCGAAAAACGAGGTCGAAATTCCACGAAGGCAGAAATGTGCTTACGGTGGATTGAAAGGTGAAGCTTGCTAGATTATAGATTTAGGTGCCTCTATGCACATGTGTAAGGATTGGCACCTGTTCACTAAGATAAGAAAGATTCCCATCGTTGAGATAGAGAACGGGGATGGGATGATAGTCACTACTACTCTTGTAAGATCGGTAGATCTCAAAGTGCTAGTAGATGGGAAGACATTCATAATAACATTCTCCGATGTATTGTTTATTTCGGAGCTGAACAAAAACCTCATCTCTACATCTGTATTAGATGATAAGGGTTTTTTCACTAGCACTAGGGAAGGAGTCTTTACTGCTAGTTTTGAGGAGGAGGTCTATTTCATTGTTGAGAAAGGTAGCCAAGGGATGTTTAAGCTGATTTTAAGTAATGGAACAAAGAAACTTTATTATGTTGGTGTTCATGATATAAATGATGTGGCATAAGAGGCTTGGGCATGTGAATCTAGATAATTTATGAGAGATGAAAAAGATGGGAGTGGTGGAAGGGATTCAGTTCAGTGAGAGTGATAATATAAGTGATTATAGTGGGTGTGCTCAAGGTAAAGCACACAGATTACCCTTTCCTAAAACAGCCACCTATAAGGGAGAAAAAATTCTAGATCTAGTACACACAGATATTTGGGGACCGGCTAAAGTGCCCTCACCGGGGGGGAAGAGATTTATGATGACTATCACTGATGATTGGTCTCGGTATTCCCGAGTGTATTTTTTGAAAAACAAGTCCGAAGCTCAGGATTGTTTTAGACAATATAAAGCATGGAGCGAAAAACTCCATGAAACTCCAATCAAGAGAATAAGGAGTGACAATGGTGGAGAGTATACTTCTAACCAGTTTGAGGATTTTTTGAGGGAAGATGGGGTCCAACACCAAAAGACAGTTCCAAAAAACCCGGAACAGAATGGGGTAGCTGAAAGGTTAAATAGAACACTAAGTGATAGTGCTAGAAGTATGTTGTCAGATAAGAAGATAGGAAAAAGGTTTTGGGCAGAAGCAATGAACTGTGCTAATTACCTCAAAAATAGAGTTCTTACTTCAACTATAAAATATCAAAAACCTTATGAGTGATGGACAGGCCGGAAACCAAACATATCTCACTTAAAGGTTTTCGGCATTCAAGTATTTAGTCTAGATACCCATCGGTCTAATTCGAAGCTAGATCATAAAGGAAAACCGGGATACTTGTTAGGATATGATGAGGATCTTAAAGGATATAGAGTTTATGATCTAAAAAGGGAAGATATAATCTTAGTAAAGCATCTAGTAGTTATGGATGAAGAAAAGTCTGTGGATCCCTTCAAGTATACAAAGTCAGTAAAAATCAAATTTGAGTCAAAAAATTCCGATGACTTTGAGCTTCCTAAATATCCAGGTTTTGGAGAAGATGACATTCTTGCAGGTACAAATCAGACCGAAAAGGACTCGGCTGTGGAAACTCCAGTGACAACTCTAAACGAAGCGGAAGACGTGGTGGAAATTGATTCAGAATCAAGGGACAGGGGAGAAGCCGAGATTGTTCGAAAGAATCCACGAGAACCATCTATTCCGGCCTCAGATTTTGAGGGGGGAAGGACAAGTAGCAAAAGATTGCAAGAAAAACATGTTAATAACAAGGTAACTAAACTATCTCATCAAGATGAACCTCAAACTTATGGAGAGGCAATGACTTGTCCAGAAAAGAACCGGTGGAAGACAGCCATCAATGAGGAGATGGCCTCAATTATGGCAGCCGATACTTGGGAGCTGGTGGATTGTCAACCTAACCGAAAACCAATCGGTTGTTAGTGGGTTTTCAAATTAAAACTGAACCCAGATAACACAATCGAGCACTACAATGCCCGATTAGTGGCAAAGGGATTTACACAAAAAGAGAGAATTGACTACGAGGAAACCTTTGCCTCGGAGGTCAGATTTCCCTCCGTCCGCATACTTCTCAGCTTGGCAGCAGTGGAAGACATGGAAGTGCACCTGATGGACATCAAGACAGCCTTTTTGCATAGAGAATTGGAAGAGGAGATCTTCATGCGACAACCCGAAGGGTTTGTGGAGGAAAGAGAGGAGAGTAAGGTATGGTGGCTGATTAAATCTCTTTATGGTTTGAAACAGGCGCCTCCACAGTGGAATAAGAAGCTTGATGAGTTTCTTACCGGTCTAGGATATATCCGGATCAGCTTAGATCACTCAATCTATGTTTTCGAAGATGAGGAAGGTTTTATATTTATTGCAATTTATGTTGATGATTTGCTTGTTTTAAGTAAATCAAGGAAAAAAAATTAATAAACTGAAAACCGATCTTAAGGGGAAGTTTGAAATGAACGATATGGGGGAAGCAAAATATATTTTGGGGATTCAAGTAGAGAGAGACCGAAAAAGAAAAATTATAAGATTGACTCAAAATGAAACAATAGGGAACATGCTGGAAAATTTTCAAATGGATAAAGCTAATAGTTGTACAACTCGAATGGAATTGAAGAAGGGAAGTGAGGGGAGTGAGGAAGAAGGAGTCATAGTCTTAGACGAGGAATTGTCTCCTGAAGAACAGAAGTTCATGCAGACTATTCCTTACAGGCAAGTAGTGGGAAGTCTAATCTATTTTATGAATTGTACCCGGCCGGATTTAGCTGCAGCTGTAGGAGTGCTGAGTAGAAGTCTAAATGCTCCAACTAAGAGGGATTGGGAGGCAGGTAAGAGAGTCCTTATATATTTGATAGGAACTAGGGATATATGGTTGCATTTGGGTGGGGAGAATACTGACATCACTACTTGGAGTGATGCCAGTTATGGTGATGCTCCGATAAGGAGATGTACTTCTGGATATGTATTATATGTGGGTGATGGGGCTTGCTGTTGGAGTAGCAAACAACAAAATGTTATTGCTCAATCCACCATGGAGGCTGAGTATATGGCCTCTTGTTCTGCTGTAAAACAATTGATGTGGGTCAAGTCTTTGCATGGTGAGCTTGGTCACCTTAAGAGTGGTGTGCAGATTTTTTTTTGTGATAATCAGGCAGCAATCGCTATTTCTGCCAATCATAAATATCATTTTAAAGCCAAACACATGGACATTAGACTCAGCTTTGTTAAAGAGAAAGTAGTAAACAAAATAATCAGTTTAGAGTACCGACCAGATAGTGAGATGGTAGCAAATATGATGACCAAACTTGTGCCTCTTCCTAAGCTAATTTTCTGCAGGGAGAAGTGTGGTCTGAAATTAAAGATTGACTAGAAAATAAGGGGAGTGTAGAAATTAATGGTCTGTTTCTAAGTATTTTCTAGGTCTAAATAGAAATATAGAAAGATATCGAGGCAGTCTATCTCTAACTTCTCTCTCCCACTCTCAAATTTCTCGCAGTCACTGAGAAATTGGAGAGGAAGCTAGAGCCATAGTACCTAGGCTCTCCAGAGGTTTACGTGAAATATATTAGTTTATTTACCGTTATAGGTTCATTTACTAAAAGGATATATGCTGCATCCAGGATTTGATCCTAGTACCTGCCGGACGGTGAGCAGCCAGTAGCTAGTAGCCTTATCTGTTGAGTCTAGAACTAGTGAAACATACTATACGGTTTGATATTTACTTAAACATTACCACGCAGGATAATTCATTTAACTTAAACGGTTTACGGGATACATAGATCGAGGAATGTAAAAGTACGAATCAAGGTACGGACAAGAAACATGTACCGCGCATTTGTTTCAAAAGCGAAACAAATACCGCGCAGGTATTTATTACGGCTACGATTAAATGTGCATTTAAATCGGACGGCCGGAATGAATGTCGAGATCGCGAAAGAGGATTTCGGCGGTTTTTGGTCATCGCCACATCAGATGACACGTGGCAGAATAACATTGGATTGCGGCATCTCCGAGGATTAAGAGAGCAAATCCGGATATACCACGTGTTGACATTTAGGGCATGTCGTACAGTGTCGGTACAAAAAGTACACCAGCAGCTGTTTTTTAGTGTACAGAAGTGTAATATGATTGGCTCCGTACATCGGTAGATAGAGTCTATGAGAGAGATAGGACTTAGAAAAATTAGGAGATAGGACCTTCTCTCCGAGAGAGCTTCTGTATAAAAGGTAAACTTTGACCCTCCATAACTTACTGCTCAGGGGAGCAAATTCAGAGATTCTTTTTGCTATCGACTCAGGGGAGTATTGCCTTCACAGGGGTGAAAGTGGTTAGGTTTTTGTCTGCCAGGGTGGCAGTTGTTCTTGCTGAAACACAAAGGGGTCAGGGTTGTGGTAGAGGCTTCTTGGAAGCTGTCCATTCTGAGGACTTATGGAGGTCTCAGAGTTTCAGAACACATATGAAGGCAGCAATGTTCAGCCGGGTTGAAAGATAATGGAGGAGAGAGGCACTCCATGTGGAACCCTTGATCACCACCTGTAGATGTATAAACCCTCTGCAACCTCAACATCACGTTAGTATCGCTATCCACCACATGGAGAATGTGTGGAGCGACCTTGGCGTCGAAAGTATCCAAGAGATGACGCGAGTCGGTGAGAAAGGCGGGCTCACTGAAACTATCTCGCAATGGTGGGGTGTCTGGAAGGATAATTTTTGGGAAAAGAGAGTCGGAATTGTCTTCCCTAAGGTCGATAGTGGAAAATACAGGGAGAGCGGAATCCAAATGTGCCATAGTGGGCATTGGCTTGCGAGCAGAGACAAAGGGGAGGCAGATTTTGCGTCCCGGAATATTAGAGGGATGGTAGGAGAAGGTCTGATCATGCATATTGACTCCCCCACCGATTCGAAAGATAACATCCTATCCCACTAAGCATTCGTAGTCGCTGCATTTGGTGACCAATGCTCGGACAAAATCTTCCACGGACTCACTCTCGGTTCCGTTTTGGAATCGAAAGGTGAGCGCAACCTTGATAATTCCAAGCACCGGCTAGTGGTACCGGCTGAAGTGAGAAGCCGAGTAGCCGTGGCTTGAAGCTTGTCTGCAGTCAGACCAAGCTTGAGCGCAAATCCGGATCCGAGGATCACGGGTTTGGCTCCAATGTCCATGAGAGAGAGAGAAGGAGCAACACCATTAAAGGAGAAGGACTTTTGAGAATTGTCCAAGAAAATGATGTGAGGATCAAAGTCACGACGCTCATCCGCGGTAACCGACTGATAACTGAAAGACTACGGTTCAGCTGCAACGCCCTCAAAGCGGCGGCTGCAGCGAACTCATCAACAAGGGGAGAGGCTTTGGGAACCTCATTAAGAAAGGGAGAGACCTTAGGGGCTTCATCAATCATGGCAGAAAGGATGCTGAGCCGTTCCTGACTCGATGTGCATCATGTATGGTACTATCCAGAATGGTGAGAGCTTCAGCACAATGGAGGAAGTTCTGTCTGGTAGAGGAGAGAGAGATTCTTTCTCGAAAGAAAATGGAATACGGGAATTTTGTAATTTATCGTCATGATTGTGGTCAGGCGAGCCTTTATTGAAAGTAGTTGCCCGTTGTTGGACAGTAGAATCCTGGAGGATTTGGCCGGCCAACGATGGCATGTGGACGACTGTCCTTGCCATCCCTGTGAACTAGGGTTTCATTTCGGCCGTGAAGGCAGCAAATTGTTCCTTCATCGTGACGGCCATCATGACTTGTAACTCGGCCTTTTCCCTCTCTCGTCGAGAAATCTTAGGTCGAGTCGCCTCTCTCTCGGTCTCTCTAAGAGGAGTGACCAGCTTGTCAAAACGGGCAGGAATTCCACCGTTCTGAATTTGATTCTGATACGAAAAATTAGGGTCCTTAACATGACAACGGTGGACATAATGCCCTTTCTGTTGGCAATGGGTGCATGTAGCCGACTTATCTTGGCACATGCGAGCATCGTGCCTTGTGTTTCCACATCGGAAACATAATCAGTCTCCGGAATTAAATGGCGGGTTTCCTATGGCCCGCGTCTTTGGAGGCCTATTAGAAGGCCACGGGTTCCTCGGAGGTGGTGGGTATTGGTCATATTGGTTTCCTTTAGATTCTGGATTTTCATGAGCATCCCACCACGACGATTGCATCTCATACCTTCCCGCATATTCAGCCGCTTGCTCAAAGGTAAATTTCAGCCCGTATGTTTGACAGAGATGAATCTGAATGAATATTTTTGATTGAGGAGGAAACTGTCCCACGAATTTCTGTACAGTCTTTGCATCGGACATAAGGTCCGGTAAGGCTTCTCGAAGGGTTTCCATTCGAGCTCGTAAAGCAGGAGCGGTCTCACCCGACCTACGTTTGAAGTTCATCAACTCCTTAACGTGATCTGGATTTTGCATATGGTATTCTTCATGGAGAAGATCGAGCATAACCGATAACGGGTCACGTAAAAGAATTAATCCTCCCGGTCTAGCTGGAACCGCCGCACGGGCAACCATATCATACAACTGAGGAATCTCGGGGATTGCTAGATATAGCTCATCCCCATTAACATCCAATACTGCCGGAACAGCCGCTTGGTAGGGAATTTCTACCTGGCGGGGAACGGCTGGGAGTCCCGCAAAGGGTGGAGAGTGCTCTCATTTGACAAATACTTTCATACTTCCGTGTGCATAAAGTGAGAGTCAAACCGCGAAGGTATCGACCGACGAGAGAGAAAGCGACCTTAAGGTCGAACCAGTCTTGATATCGGAAGGCTAAATCCCTCATTTTTGTGTCATAAAGCATGCGGAAATGAGATAATGACATGATATCATTCAATCCGGAAAAACAAAATTGCATCTTACCCATGGATCCCTCTGAGGAGGAAGCCATGTCGTCTAAAGGAGGATGCTCCGGTTGTTCCAAATTTGGACTAACCGGAAATTGAAATGTAAGAGGATGAGAAAAGATTTCTTCTGAAAAGTCTTCTTCAGTTTTATCTAGGTATGACCTAGAGGAAACTAATGATAATGAGAAGACTGTGGTCAATAATGACCGAACTGACAGAGATCTAAGGGCCTCAACCGAAACTAGTGCGTTCGTACACTCGTGTAAACTAGAAAGATCTAACTGCAGTGGACGGAAAACTATCCCGCCGCGGGTAGATCCGGATGGATAACGTAAGTTATCTTAATCCGTGGGCATAAACGAAGAGAAAACCCTCGATTATGACAGGAAATTTTGGAACGACCTAACCGAGGTGCGTCAAATGACAGGCCAATCCACACAAAACAAGCGAACACACGAAGGCTCTAGCAAGACTCGGTGGTCAGATCTAGCAAAAAGCTGGAATACCAAAACCTCTACCTTGCAAACAATGGGGCAAGGCCGAAGGGCCAGATCTATAAAAACAAACAAAGAACTATCCAGACACCTTTCAGTACAGATCTACAGCGACACAAACAGAAAATTGTCTAAACAGTGCTACCCACGACGAGATCTATGAAACAAAATCCAATCCAGACAGGTACAGGAAACCTCAAGGCCACTCACGGCCAGATAACATGCAAGAAAAGCCAAGAAAATGCAAATGCTAAAAAAGAAAGGTTCGTAACAGAACCAATCCACACTGATCCCCTACACGAGTGTCCAAATTACAAAGAAACGCTCTTGCACCCGCAAGGCATTGTGATACTTACAAAACACCTTTAATACTTTGGTGAGTACTAAAAGTGAACCGGACTTGGTCGAGGCAAGTCGGATTTTGTAGAGCTCCTTAGAATCGAACCCGCTCCGGTTCCGAATAAACGTGCCAAGAACCACCGCTAAACACCAAAGCAATTAGTATCATGCTAGGATAAGTGTATCGGCGCTATGCCACGCTATGCCCAACTATAAAGCGATGATAATTATAGGTGATAATTCGTGCAATCTTAATATATAGAATATATATTTTTATTTTGTTAAGTTTTCTGAATGATTAAATTAGACAAGAGAAAAAGAAAGAAAAATATCGAATCCCACACAAAATAAACATCCACTAGTTAACAAATTAAGTTGCACCAAAAGAAAGAAATATGAGGAAAATTGAGAATATTTCTAAATAAAACACAAAATACGGTAAAATTGGGCAAAAAGGTTTCCCAAACCCTAATTCCACGCTGTAAAAATCAAAAATTCACCAGTGAATGGTTATATGCTGGCCTAGGGTTAAGAATTTCAAAAAATAAACCCTAAATCCTCCCAAACCCTAAATCTGCGGCCCAAACCCTAAATCTACAGTCAAACCCTAATTCCGCAGATTAACCCTAAAATCTGACCCAAATCTGCAGACTAGAAATAGAGCGCCAACAAGATAGGAGGCAAGGATCGAGAGAAAGAGAGAAAAAAGCAAAAAAAACAAAAACACAGTGTGTTTTTTTTTTCTAAATAAATTTTGTAAATTCAAATATTTTTATAATATTTTTTTTTTCAAGACAAAAGTGAAAGCAAAAGCAAAAATGGAGAGAAAGTAGGGGGAAAACCCGTAGAAAGATAAATCCGGATCAAAAGGAAAAAACCAAATCAAAAATAGGTGGAAGAAAATTTAGAAATGAAAAGATGGATTTTATATTGAAAATAATGTAATTTATATTTTTATTTTCTTTAGATTTTTGTTTTCATACCAAACTGAGAAGCAAAACTGAAAATGAAAGATAAAGTGGATGGAAAATGGAAAGACAAAAACAAGAATAAAAATTGAATATGAAAAGTAATATTTTTTTTATGAAATAAAATTTATATTTTTAAAAATATATTTAAAAAAAAATAGACTTTAAAAAAATGTGATTTTGAAAAGTGTAGCTTTTAGACAAGAATACTAAGCCACGAGGTAGCCACTAGGCTCTCGGGTCTCTGTCGTATTCTCTACAAGAGTTACCTCGAAGAGGCAGCAAAGCAAATAAACAATTTCAACCAAACAAGGAAAATTCCCAAAATCCGGTCAAAATTCACTTCCCCACTCCCAACCGAAATGCAAACAAAACAAACACAAACACTCCAAACCGTTCCGCTGCCCGTAGAAGGCGCAGCTGGATCTGGATGCCTCTCCACACGAACTTCACTCCACCACTTCCCAAAAATGACGCAAGTTGGAGGGAAACCTTCCGGACATAGCTTTGAGCCGTGTGGATTAAAAAGCGCGGGCAGAAAACAAAGGTAAATGTTCTTAACCTATCTAGCCTCTACAGCTAGCTAGCAATAATAGAGAGAAAATGTGAGCAATCGGTGAGAGAGAGCAAGAGAGAAGCTCAACCGCCAAGAGAAAATTCTTGTCCAAAAGCTAAAATTCTTTAAGTCTGAGAATTAGCCTAAGTAGGAGCTACGCTAGGCCTAAGCAAAACTAGCCTACGTCTAGCCTACTTTACATGCATGAAACTACGTAAGATGTTGGCCAATAGGCGGCCAACATCATCTGCCGTACGCCTGACAAAATCTACTGTCCGAGGGTAAAAACCCTCCCTAACTACATGTGTGCGCGAACCTGCATGGATTCGCGACTTAAATAAATAGAAGGAATCGAAGCGTCGCCGATACTCCCGGAAATCGCAATTCGGCGCCAAACGATACTCCGCGTCCATAGTTCGAAATCGCGTGCATTGCACGAAACAAAGCATAACGCACGAAATACTCGAAATCGAAATACTTGCGCATGAAATGAAAAGTATCGCATGAAATTAGTACGGTTCAACAAACATATAAATAAATGAACTGACGCGAAATTTCGCCTGTGGGAACGAAAAAGCTAGACGTGCGTGCATCAAATCGTCCGTGCATGCATGAAATCGCGTGTGCATGCATAAAGTCGCGCGCGCTTGCCTTAAACCGTGCGTGCATTTGAAATACCGCGCTTGTGTGCATTATATTGTGCACGCACGCCCAATATCGCGCGTGCGGGCGTGATATCGTGCGCGCGGACAACTAATATTTATTTGTTGGACGTGAAGTGTCACGTCATCATACAAAATGTACGACGTCGTTTCGTGGCGGTACTTTTGGTTTCCATGAACGAAATGTACTATTTCGTTTCGCGTGACTTTTGTTTTCGTGCGGAGGTGTTTTTTTTTGCGTGCAGATGTGTTCGGGAAGTGATACGTGTAAAGTTAACTTTTGGAGTTAGTCGTTTCGAAGGAAAAAAGCGCGTGCGCCTTCCTTCGTGGAACTTTCATTAATGTTTGCGAGATTAGCTAGGGAGAGTTAGTTAGGGACAGAGTTTGTCGCTATGCTAAGTCTTGCTTGTCTTACCTTGTTGTCTCTTAGTGCAGAGTAGCGAGTATATAGGCAATTGTGTACGCTGTAGAGTAAAATATATCAATCAATCTATCTTAGATATTTAATCTTGGGGTAAGATATTATTTAAAGAAGAGTGAGGAGAGAGAGAAGAGAGAAGAGAGATGATGTAAAAAGGCTTCAGCCAAGAACACTTATAAATCTTTTTGGCAGAATATTCCACTTGTCTTTTATGAGCTTCCACTATGTAATGATTTAACATTTGTGAATTTATTTGACTGAATTTCTTTTGCTTAAGATCCTCCAATTGGTATCGGAGCTAGTGCTTTGGAGATAGAGAGAGAGCGCATGGGGAAGAAGAAAAATAGAAATACTCTTTTAATGGCACCAATTATGCCGTTTAGAAGAAGTTCATTTTAGGCCAGCTTATTCTCAAGAAGCTTTGGAGGATTGTCAATGGAGAAGAGAAAATGCCACTTGAGAGTAAGGCACGTGCTCAATGGAGGTTGAAGTATTTTGCTGCAACGACCGATTTGATGAAGAATTGCACTTCTTCCGTGCTTGATCATTTCCTCGCTCAAGGCACGGCCTATGAGTGTTGGTAAGTATTTGAGGAGCTATATGAGAAAGGCGTTGAGAACAAGGGTCAATATGTTTATACGGACTTTATGAATTTTAAAATCAAGTCAAATGAATCGATGGACGATGCCGTGAAGCGCTTCAATATTGTACTCGAGCAATTAATCAACATTTGCCAAATTATCTTAGATGCGGATAAGTTAAGCGTTTTTCTTAATGCTTTACCGGAGAAGCTTTCGCATCTTAAAACTATTTTACGAGCTAAGGAGAATAACACCTTCGGATTCACCGTCAATTTATCAAAATGTCGGATGGAACTCCAACGACTTCTTCAAGTGGAGGAAGAGGAGTTCTTAACTCTACTACTTCCGAAACCCCGTATCTTAATTATGCCGGTGGAAGAGGGGGTGGTAGAGGAGGAGGCCCGAGAGGTGGTGGTGGCGGCCGAGGCAACAAGGAGCAAGGTCGTCCACCGAAGGTCCCTTTGATCTTTCCAATGTGACATCCTATCGATGTAACCGTCTTAGACATTTGTCTTCCTCTTGTCCAGAAAAGGACAAGCAATGTCATTTTTGCGGTAAGTGCGGGCATACGTGAAACTTCGAGACCTCCATAAGTCCTCAGAGTGGACAGCTTCCAAGAAGCCTCTAGGATAACCCTGACCCCTTTGTGTTTCAGCAAAAACAACTGCCACCCTGGCAGACAATAACTCTGACCAACTTCACCCTTGTGAAGGCAAGACTCCCCTGAGTCGATAGCAAAAAAGATCTCTGAATTTGCTCCCCTGAGCAGTAAGTTATGGAGGGTCAAAGTTGACCTTTGTATAGAAGCTCTCTGGGAGAGAGGGTCCTATCTCCTAATTTTTCTAAGTCCTATCTCTCTCACAGACTCTATCTAGTGATGTACGGAGCCAATCAAATTACAGTACCGTACACAAAAGTACAACTGCCAGTGTACTTTCTGTACGGACACTATACGACATGCCCTAAATGTCGACACGTGGTATGTCCGGATTCGCTCCCTTAATCCTCAAAGATGCCGCGATCCAATGTCATTCCGCCACGTGTTATCTGATGTGGCGATGACCACAAACCGCCAAAATCCTCTTTCGCGATCTCGGCGTTAATTCCGGCTGTCCGATTAAATTCACATTTAATCGTAGCCGTAATAAATACATGCGCGATATTCGTTTCATTAAAGAAATAAATGAGCGGTATTGGTTTCTTATCCGTACCATAATCCGTACTTTTACATTACTGGATCTATGTATCCTGTAACTAATTACAGTTAAATGAATTATCCTACCTGATAATGTTTAATTTATTATCAAACTATATAGTACGTAACACTAGTTCTAGACTTCACAGCCAAGGCTACCGGCTAACGGCTGTCTGCCAGCCGGTAGGTACTAGGATCAAATCCTGTGGCCGGCACATACCTTTTAGTAAATAAACCCCTAACTAATATATATTTCCCGTAAACCTCTGGATAGCCTAGGTAGCCATGGCTCTAGCTCCCTCTCCAATTTCTCAGTGACTACGACAAGTTTGAGAGTTGGAGAGAGAAGTTAGAGGTAGACTGCCTCGGCTTCTTTCTATATTTCTATTTAGACCTAGAAAATACTTTAAATGGACCATTAATTTCTACACTCCCCTTATTTTCTAGTCAATCTTTAATTTCAGACCACACTTCTCCCTGCAGAAAATTAGCTTAGGGGAAGGCACAGGTTTGGTCATCATATCTGCTACCATCTCACTATCTGGTCGGTACTCTAAACTGATTATTTTGTTTTCTACTTTCTCTCTAACAAAGCTGAGTCTGATGTCCATGTGTTTGGCTTTAAAATGATGTTTAGGATTGGCAGAAATAGCGATTGCAGCCTAATTATCACAAAAAAATTTATGCACACCACTCTTAAGGTGACCAAGCTCACCATGCAAAGACTTGACCCACATCAATTCTTTTACAGCAGAGCAAGAGGCCATATACTCAGCCTCCATGGTGGACTAAGCAATAACTTTTTGCTGTTTGCTACTCCAACAGCAAGCCCCATCACCCACATATAATACATATCTAGAAGTAAAATACTTAACTTGGGTCGGCCTAAATCGACGTCGACATCCTCACGACTCTTCTTCAGATTTACGAGGGTGATTCTCCCTAATCCTCTGTCGATTCTCTTAGGAATCTATAAACTATCCTTGATCCCTAGATACCAACGTAAACCCACCCCTCTTATGACTGTAGTGATGAAACTCACTACGGTTAATACCACTACGAGGCTACTCCTCTACGTGAAGATCTATACATAATATACACCCACTACCCCGAACGACAACC
>JBBHKE010000384.1:29035-48041 GCA_037447655.1 Zygnema cylindricum | reverse complement strand
ACAATTAGAGGTAACAAGTATACTTTGGTGATTGCTGATGACTTCTCTCGAAAGTCATGGGTGTATTTATTGCAAAAGAAATCGGATGCATTTGAAAAATTTATAGAACGGCATATGATGGCCGAAAGGCAAATTGATAAGAAGCTTAAGTCCATTCGTTCGGACAATGGAGGGGAGTTTGTTGTTTTTGAGGGGTATTGTAAGGAGTGGGGTATAAGGCATCAATTCACGGCGCCTTATTCTCCGGAGTCAAATGGAGTGGCCGAGAGGAAGAATCATACCTTACAAGAAATGGTCCGTGCGATGGTTCATAGCTCCGGACGAGAGATGTTTTTGTGGGGAGATGCGATTCTTACGGCATATTAAATTTGTAACAGAATAATCATTTCGGTTTCGGGGAATAAAACACCGGAGGAGTTGTGGAGTGGAAGAAATCCTACAATTCATCATTTGAGAATTTGGGGAAGTCATGCTACGGTTTATGTATAATCAATTAAGAGGAAAGGGAAATTTGCACCAAGGTGTTGGCCGGGAATTTATATTGGTTATAGTGCAAAGGGAAATTTGTACCGAGTGTATGATCCAGCTCGTCACACCGTGCATGAATCTTGGAATGTGGATTTTCATGAGGATCTCAAATCCGCCATGGACCCTGCTGGGAAATTTAAAGAGAATTTTGATTATTATGAGGAGAGAGAAATTGAGAATATTTTCTACATTGGAGATTCGGAATCCAATGAGGAACCGAATGTGAAAACTCAGAAAAAGAAATTGCGGAAATCCGTTGAAATTGAATTTGAAAGAAAGAGTAACAGATCTTTAGATTCTCGAGTGCCTTAGAACATTCAGAAATCTCAAAGCTCTAAATCGAGTTCTAAATCAAGTGAGAAAGAAATTGAAATTCAATCCGAGGAAGACAAAGAGGAAAAGGAGGAAGAACAAGTTCTAAGGAGGAGCTCTCAGACTACAAAGGGAAAGAAACCGGAGAAGCTCACTTACGATCGAAAAGAGGAAAATGCATCGAATTCACATTATTTTCTTTCCGATGCTAAGGAGACAAAGTTTCTTTTATACCAATCACTTTCGGAAAAACATGACCGGCGACCCTCAATCT
Source organism: Zygnema cylindricum (assembly GCA_037447655.1). NCBI lineage: Eukaryota > Viridiplantae > Streptophyta > Zygnematophyceae > Zygnematales > Zygnemataceae > Zygnema > Zygnema cylindricum. The sequence continues at coordinate 46,927 of JBBHKE010000384.1, read as the reverse complement.
TATGTCAAGGCTAGGAGGTCGGCCAATTGGGAGAGTAAGTGGAAACCGGCGTGGGTGAAAGAATTTAAGTCGGTGGTTGATAATCGAACTTTTGAGGAAGTAAAATTACCGGATGGGAAAAAGGCGATAGATACAAAGTGGGTATTTAAGACAAAGACTGGTGCTTCGGGTGAAATTATTAAGTACAATGCAAGGCTTGTTTGTAAAGGATTCCAACAACGCGAGGGAATCGATTTTAACAAGACTTATGCTCCCATGGTGAAGTTCGACTCACTACGGATTATTATTGCACTTGCAGCGATGGGGAAGAAGCACGTCCATCAAATGGACGTGGAAACTGCATTTTTAACTGGTGAGTTGAAGGAAGAGGTATACATGAAGGTACCGGAAGGCGTGTCTCCTTTGCAGGAAAGAAATGTTTGGCGTTTGCGAAAGTCATTATATGGTTTGAAACAGGCGTCGCGCACATGGTATTTGAGACTTCATCAAGTACTATTGAAATTCGGATTTGTACGGACTATGTCCGATTCTGGAGTTTACGTGAAAGGTGAAGGAGTTGACCACATCATCTTTTCTATTTATGTGGATGATTTCTTGATGGCATGCGACAAGATGGAGCGCATTAAAGAGTTGAAACGTTTACATTTCAAAGTAACGGATCTTGGAGAGGTACGCTATTTTTTTGGGGATTGTAGTGCTACGCGAGTTGAGCTTTTTTATTGGTTGTATGACGATTTATTCTAATATTATGAGTGCGATGGCGTTGGCAAAAAAATCCATAGTTTCACAAGAGGACGAAACACATCAAGATCCAATGGCATTTTGTTAAAGATTTGGTTACGTCGAACGAGATTGTATTTTCGTACATACAAACAAAAGAGGAGGTGACAGATTTGCTGACAAAAGTTGCCACGTATGATGATGTTTTTGAGAGGGGGCGACCGAAACTTGGATTATGTTGAGGAGTTTTGGCGATTACCAGAATAAGAGGGGGATTGTTGGGATTTTGTCGTTTCGCGGCATTTCGCGAAGCGTCATACCAACAATTATTTGTTTGATGTGAAGTGTCACGTCATCATACAAAATGTACGACGTCGTTTCATGACGGTACTTTTTGTTTCCGCGAACGAAATGTACCATTTGGTTTTGTGTGAATTTTGTTTTCGTGCGCAGGTGTTTCATTTTCCGTGCAGATGTGTTCGTGAAGTGACACGTGTAAAATCAACTTTGGAGTAAGTCGTTTCGAAAAAAGAAAGCGCGTGCGCCTTCCTTCTGTTGTCTTTTTGGAAAGCTTTCAGTCTCAGAGCAGTGCAGCAGCGCAGCAACTATACAGACAGCAGCGCAGCTGCGATACGGAAGAGCAACGCAGCAGCGAAGCTGCGACACAGACAGGACAAACGTAGCTGCGGTTACTTTGGATGAGATCCGTACGGACAACGCAGCTGCTACTATCTTGGATATGATTCGGTGCAGGACACCGCAGCCGCGGGTGATGTAAATGTGATCCCGTACGAGACAACGCAACTGCGATTGATATGAATCTAGTCAACGGACGAGATTCATAAGAGTATCACAAGTGACTTAGCCGAAAAGTATTTGTACAAACACTTAATCTAGATTCTGAGTAATATTGACTGTACAATGATAGATTGGGTTGGCACGATCAAGGACACGTAGATCTCAGTAGGTGGGTTGATTTTGGACGTACCTCTCAGGTACACTGTTATCGGCGGTAGAACACCGAAAGTATAAGACTTAGGACTTAGAGCATTTTTATGTATCTAGACTTCCAAGTAATAAAACTGCAGACAGTTTTTGGGAAACTTCTGAGTATTATATCTTGAGTGTTGTTAGGTCAATTGTGCTGAAACTTTGGGAGTTGCCAGTGTTTATACTACTCTATATTCTGATAGAGTTTTGTGAGGTTTGGATGCTTGTATAAGAATTGGTGAGCACTTAAGAACAGCTGGTTGGTAGGATTCTTGATAACTTCTGAGAGTGTATCATGTCTACTTCTACTACTACTGCTGCTCCTCCACCTTCACCGGTGGTTGTAGAACAACAGGTTATGGGCCTGTCATCAAGAATTCCTATCTTTTCCGGGGATAAGTATGTTTACTGGGCGGATATGGTGGAGACACATTTTGAAAATGTCAATCTTTTGGATATATTGGATGGTTCTTTGGATGAATCTGATCCGTCATGGTCTAAGAAAAATACGCAGGCTCGTTCTATTTTGAAATTTTGTATATCTAAGGACTTAGCTATGTCTCGGATAAAAATGAAAAAAGCAATTGATATCTGGAAATCCATTAAAAGTGATTATGAAAAGGCTAATATTTAGGAAGAACTTCTATTGGCTGGAAAAATTTGGGACTATAAGTACACTGGCGGTACAATGGCTGAATATTCTAACAAATTTCGTATTCTTGTAGATGCACATGCTTGTGCCGGTGGGGTGTTTCCTCAGTTTCAACAGGCAGCATTGCTCATGCGGGGTCTCCCTCGTAGTATGAAAGGAGCATCTGACATGCTCAAACAGAAAGATAAAGCTAGCTGGACTTTACAGTTAGCGATCAATATTTTATTAGAGGAGGAAGCTACATCTAACATCCTCAATGTTGAGCAAGTAGAGGCTTTTAATTCAGAATTTGGAAAGAAAGGTCAATTTAATCAGCAAAGTAACCAGTTTACCCAATTCAGACAGTTTAATCTGGGGGGAAATAGAAAATCAAACAATGCATGTTTTTATTGTAGTGAGAGAGGTCATGGATACAAATTCTGTCCTAAACTTAAACAAGCTAACGATTCCGGTTTATACAGGCCGGGATGGCAACAAAGTCAGTTTTACAAAAGCTTCACGAAGCCTACACCTCGTGGAAATGCACTGTTTTCAGCTTCTTCATCACTCCAAGACGAAACTCTGACATTTTCTGGGGAGGACGACACGGATCTATTCGCTATGGCGGCAGCAATGGAAGGCGCAAAGGACCCTGGCTGGATTATGGATACAGGAGCGTCAGCGCATATGTGTTGGAACAAGGCCATCTTCAAAAATCTGAAAGCAACGCCGGAGAAAAATAATTATTATGCTTGTGGAATGAGTGTCCAAACTCGTGCAATGGGTGATGTGTCCTTGCTAGTTGATGTGGATGGAAAAGCAATTGAAAGGACTCTTCACAATGTCTTATTTGTGCCTGACTTTAAGAAAAATCTGTTTTCTACGTCGTTGGTTGAGAGTAAAGGCTTTGAAGTTAGTTTGAAAAACGGTCGGCAGGTTGTAAACAAAAACGGCAAGGTTGCAGTTACAGGTACTAGAGATAGTAGCAAGATGTATCGCATGGATATGGCTAATACAAAAGAAAATGATGTTTTGTACTCCGGTGTTTTGCACTCAGATGAGTTGTGGCATAAAAGATTAGGCCATGTCAACTATGATAGTTTGAAGAAAATGGTTGTTGATGGAAAGATAGAGGGTATATCACTCACATATGGGCCGGTCAAAACTTGCGATGGTTGCGCTTTAGGCAAAATCCACAGATTGCCATTTCCTAAGGAGTCTAAGCATCGGTCGACGAAACTTTTACAACAAATTCATTCGGATGTCTTTGGTCCGGCGAAGGTTCCTTCTACCGGAGGGATGAAATATATGGTCACCTTCACAGATGATTTCTCAAGGTTTACAAAAGTTTACTTCATGAAGGAGAAGAGTGAAGTGTTTGGTCACTTCAAACACTATAAAGCATGGGCTGAAAAACTTCATAATTCATCTATTTTGCAGCTCAGATCGGACAATGGTGGTGAATATACATCAAAAGAGTTTGAAACCTTTTTACTCGAGGAAGGCATTAGTCATCTATTGACTGTTCCATATTCACCGGAACAAAATGGGGTGTCGGAAAGACTGAATAGAACTCTCACGGAAAGCTCTAGATCTATGCTCGCAGATAAATATGTGGATCCGAAATTCTGGGTTGAGGCTCTAAATTGTGCAGTTTATATTAAAAATAGGATAGGATCAAGATCGGTAGAAACAACCCCTTACGAAATCTGGACAGGTAGCAAACCAGATGTTAGCCATTTCAAGGTCTTTGGTAGTCAATGCTTTATATTGGATACGTCTACAGATAGATGGAAAATGGAAATGAAGGGATTACCAGGCATTCTGTTAGGATATGATGATCACTCGAAAGGTTATAGAGTCTTTGTGTTTGAAAGACAGAAAATAGTTGTAGCTAGAAACATCATTGTTAAGGATGAACTAGACTCCATAGATTTATTTCACATGACAGAGCAGCAAAATCAACAAAAAGTACAGGAGTATGTCATCTTAGATTGCATGCAGGAAATTGTCCCGCAGATTCCACAAACTCTGGAAATGACTCCGGAAACAGACTCTCTCCAACTTCCTCACCAACTTCGGGTCCAGACGGACCAAGATCAGTCAATACACACGGATCGCAACCAGCGCAATCAGCAAGACACGGATCGCAACCAGCGCAATCAGCAAGACACGGATCGCAACCAGCGCAACCAGCGCAATCAGCAAGACACGGATCGCAACCAGCGCAACAAGCGCAACCAGCGCAATCAGCGCAATGCGCGGCATCCGACGATCTCATCCTCAGAATTTTCGGGGGGAAGAAGATCAAGCAGTCGCCTGCAAGCAAGCTCTCACTTTGCCTACTCGGCAGTCTCAGGGGAGCCCTTGACCATCCAAGAGGCCTTCTCAACACCAGAGCGGAATCACTGGATTGAGGCGGCAAACGACGAAATGAAGTCGATCATGGAGGCTCAAACATGGGAGCTCGTGGACCTTCCTCCAGACCGAAAAGCGATCGGCAGCAAATGGGTATTCAAGGTGAAGTTAAATCCCGATAACATCATTGAACGCTATAAGGCTAGACTTGTGGCGAAAGGGTAAAATCAAAAGGAAGGAATCGATTTTGAAGAAACATTTTCTCCGGTTGTAAGATTTCCAACAGTTAGGATTTTGCTGTCCCTAGCTGCTATAGAAGATATGGAAATTCATCAGATGGATGTAAAAACGACCTTTTTGCATGGAGAACTAGAAGAGACCATTTACATGCAGCAGCCTGAAAAGTATGTGGAACCAGGAAAAGAGCACTTAGTATGCAAGTTGCTAAAATCTTTGAACGGCCTAAAACAGCCCCCCAGACAGTGGAATATAAAGCTTGATGAATTCCTGACTAGTCTAGGATTTCAAATGATAAGTTTTGATCACTCTGTCTACGTTCTAAAGGGTGAAAATGTGATAATGTATATAGCGGTATATGTAGATGATTTGCTATTAATTAGCAAATCAATGGCTGAAATTAACAAAATCAAAACTGCTCTAAACTCACGGTTCGAGATGAAAGACCTCGGTGAGGCAAAATATGTTTTGGGTATCCAGGTAGAGAGGGACACAAATAAGAAAATCATAAAATTGACTCAAAAAGAGGCAATTGGAAACATGTTAGATGAGTACGGAATGCGGGGGGCAAAAGGATGTTTAACTCCAATGGAGTTTCGGCAGAAGTTAGAGGGAGAAGAGACAGAACCAGGTGTCATTGTTAGCGAGTATTTAGAATCAGGGGAGAATGATCCTATGGCAATAATACCTTATAGACAGATAGTGGGAAGCTTAATATACTTCATGAACTGTACCCGTCCTGACATTGCTGCAGCAGTCGGGGTACTGAGTAGGAGTCTAGAAAATCCGAGAAAATCTGATCTGGATGCAGCAAAGAGAGTCTTAAGATATTTGGCAGGAACTAAAGATCTCAAACTCACTCTAGGCGGAGGAGAAGTCAAGCTGCAAACATGGAGTGATGCAAGCTATGGCGACATGCCAAGCCGGAAATCTACCACGGGATTCATTCTACAAGTTGGGAACGATACTTGCTGCTGGAGCAGCAAACTTCAAAAGGTGACAGCACAGTCGACAATGGAGTCGGAATATATGGCAGCAAGCTCGGCCCTCAAAGAACTCTTATGGGTAAAATCCATGTTACAAGAACTAGGATACATGCAAGTTGGTCCGCAGGTGATCTGGTGTGATAACCAGGCTGCCATTGCCATTGCTTCTAACCCCAGTCATCACTTCAAAAGCAAGCACATGGATGTACGATTACACTTTGTAAGAGAAAAAGTGTTCTCTAGAGTGATTAAATTATGTTACTTACCAGATGCAAAAATGATTGCTGATATGCTCACTAAAGCTCTTCCTGCTCCTAAGCTGAAGTATTTTAGGGAAGCAGTGGGATTAAGTGAATAGCTAATTGCTATACTGCTATGCTGCGATACTACGCTAGTTTATCACCGCAGCTGCGCTGGTATACTGATTGTAAAGCTTTAGGGGAGTGTTGTCTTTTTGGAAAGCTTTCAGTCTCAGAGCAGTGCAGCAGCGCAGCAACTATATAGACAGCAGCGCAGCTGCGATACGGAAGAGCAGCGCAGCTGCTATACAGCAGAGCTGCGCAGCAGCGCAGCAGCAGAGCAGCGCAGCAGCGAAGCTGCGACACAGACAGGACAAACGCAGCTGCGGTTACTTTGGATAAGATCCGTACGGACAACGCAGCTGCTACTATCTTGGATATGATTCGGTGCAGGACACCGCAGCCGCGGGTGATGTAAATGTGATCTGGTACGAGACAACGCAGCTGCGATTGATATGAATCTAGTCAACGGACGAGATTCATAAGAGTATCACAAGTGACTTAGCCGACAAGTATTTGTACAAACACTTAATCTAGATTCTGAGTATTATTGACTGTACAATGATAGATTGGGTTGGCACGATCAAGGACACGTATTCTCAGTAGGTGGGTTGATTTTGGACGTACCTCTCAGGTACACTGTTATCGGCGGTAGAACACCGAAAGTATAAGACTTAGGACTTAGAGCATTTTTATGTATCCAGACTTCCAAGTAGTAAAACTGCAAACAGTTTTTGGGAAACTTCTGAGTATTATATCTTGAGTGTTGTTGGGTCAATTGTGCTGAAACTTTGGGAGTTGTCAGTGTTTATGCTACTCTATATTCTGATAGAGTTTTGTGAGGTTTGGATGCTTGTATAAGAATTGGTGAGCACTTAAGAACAGCTGGTTGGTAGGATTCTTGATAGCTTCTGAGAGTGTATCATGTCTACTTCTACTACTACTGCTGCTCCTCCACCTGCACCGGTGGTTGTAGAACAACACCTTTGTGGAACTTTCATTACATTGTTTGACAATTAGCTAGGGACAGAGCTTGTCGTTATGCTAATTCATGCTTCTCTTACCTTGTTGTCTCTTAGTGCAAAGTAGCAAGTATATAGGCAACAGTGTATGCTGTAGAGTATAATATTTTAATCAATCTATCTTAGGTGATTAATCTTGGAGTAAGAGATTATTTAAAGAAGAGAGAACAGAGAGGAGAGAGAGAAGAGAGAAGAGAGATGATGTAAAGAGGCTTCGGCCAAGAACATTTATAAATCTTTTTGGCTGAATATTTTATGTTTATTTTCCATGTTCCATTTCAAAATTATATATTTTTGTTCCCACGAAATCGCAGATCGAGAACCCGCGTGGCGCTGCACAACTTCCTCTTCTCATTTACCTTTTTTTGCCCATAATCTTTCCGTTCCATCCCAGAATTCATCTCTCTTTCCCATCAATTCGACGGTTCTCGCTGGGAATTCGTCGTACCATGCTGGGAATTCGTCGTACCATGCTGGGAATTCGTCCTACCATGCTGGGAATTCTTCCTTTTCTGGTGGTAAATTGTCGTTTTCTGAGGAATACTTGTCGTATCCAGCGTGTGGGTTGAGGGTACGGCGGTGCAGGCTACAAAAGGGGTAGTGGGAGTGGGTGGAGGGAAAGGAGGCCTCCACAATGAGGGCCTTTGGAATGGACTGTAGGGTGGAGTGGTAGGTGGGGCTATCAAGGGCCGCATTCTTCTTAGGATATCTCATCAGTGAGTCTCCTCCCTCCACACCTTTCCCGGTCTCTCCCTATTTTATTCCCTTAAGCTCTCCCTCTCCAGGACCTTATTGGTTATGATGCTATTGTTTATCTTCCTATTCCTTGCTAGCTCTCTTCCACTTTCCACTCCTTTCTGTCACTTAATCAGCCTCTTAGATATTCACTTTTCACTCCCTCTCTCACATTCCGCCTTGTCCTCCACCTTCCCTTCTCTCCTTCCCCTCCCCCTCTCCTTCTCCTCCTATCCCCCTCCACCTCCTCTCCCTCCCCATACCACGTCACCCTAGAAAAATTCCATCATTCATGATTCGTTTCTACGAACCTTAACAAGTGATCCTTCTTGATCTTTTTTTTTTTCCATTGGATCCATTACTTTTCTCTCCTTGGAGAATCCTTTATTTTTCGACAAACATTACCATCTAAAAACTCCGTTTTCGCCCCCTTTAACTCGAAAGTTAAATAAATAAAATTTTCCAAAATAAGAGAACTGACGTAAACATCATTTATCTTCCAGGTGCCTCTATGTATGGTTCATTATCCAATGGATTCCTTAGACGAAAATACACTCTTCTTATGGCTTCATCTTTAGCGGTTATTTTTGAAAATTTTAACGAGTTTGACGCCAAATTTTTAGATCTACATTATCTTACGAGCTTGTACCAGTTTTAGATCCCGGGGGATCGGTTTAGTCGCATTTGTTCTCGCAACTGAACCCGTGGGCCCCACTTTACGGGGTCGAGTTGTTATGAGATCAAAGTGTTATTTTTGGTTAGGAATTATCCTCATGTCTATTATGGTTTATTTTATCCGCGACTGCAAGCACTCTACCTGGCGTCCACAGTTCCCACACTTATTTTTTGTCTTTTAGTTTTGACTTGGGCGAAAGAATCGCCTCGATGGCTTTTAGTTCATGGGAAAACAGAAAAAGCCTCGAGGTTTTTCGTCAATTTGTCGAAGGAAAAGGACGAAGTTTACAGAAAGGGATTAATCTGGTCACCGAATTGGATGTCAAAGAAGACAATAAGTCAATTTTAAATGATCTAATAGAACTGCAAAAAATTGATTCCAATGACCGCAAGATGGAAACTTTGCCTTCTAAGGCTGGCCTCATTTTTCATTCAAAAGCACAACATAGTTCTGAAGGTAAAAATCATGTTAATATTCAAGTAAGCGGAGAAGAAAAATACGTGGGAACCTCATCGACATTTTTTTGGTACCTGAAACGAGAAAAAGAATTCTAATTATGGTTTTCATGTGGTTTGCTTACTATTGTTTGAGTTTGAGTTCCGTAAGTTTGGGCACCAATATTTATTTTGCTACTTTTATAAGGTGATTTGTTGAAATTCCAGCTTATTTTGCTTTTTCTATTTTCATTAAAAATTTGGTAGAAGACGAACATTTATTAGTATGATGGCGATAAGCTCAAAAAGTCTATTAAGTGTGTCCGTTACGAAATTTTCTAGTAATGTAAATAAAATGGCTAACATCAATCTACTGAATAATTATGATGTGAGGATTTGTGCGACGTTAAAATTGATTTTTGCAATCGTTGGGAAGTTTGCAGCTTCTTCATGTTATGCGATTGCCTATGTTTATACATGAGAACTATTCCCGACAGTAGTTCGAAATGTAGCTTTGGGATTGACAACTCAAACAGCACAATGTGGTGGACTTTTAGCCCCAATTATTGTAGCGTTTGGGCGTGGTAATCCACCTTTGCCATTTTTAGTTTCGGGTATAATCGCTTTAATTGCAGTATTTTTAGGTCGTAGTTTGCCAGATAAGTTAAAACAACCTTTGCTAAAAACTATGGATTATTTTTTGCTTATAAAAGATAAAATATTTTGTTTAATGCCTGAGTACGTTTTCATGTAGAGTGAGACAAGTTGGCATAGTACAAAAGAATAAAAAAAATTGCATATACTGCTTCTTAGACAAAACCCATCTTCCTTTAATGTGTCAAGAACCTTCTTGCCCTTCGCTCCAAGGCGTCCTTGGAAACATGAACCGGAAGTAAGAATGTCGGTCAAAGTTCCATTTTCCCCTATTAGTGTGATTTTGTTAATGAAAATTCATCAGAAGCATAGTCATCAATGCATTTCAATAATATTCCAATAAACATGGTCGATTTCACTAGAAAAGTAATTAAAAAATTTGTCTTTTAAGAGAATATAGCACAATACACATTATTGATGGTTCATTGTTTATTTGACAACCACTGAATAACTACGATTTGTTGCAAAAGTTGTATACCTCTTAAATATTCCATAGTCCGATTATTTCAATACGATTAATTTATTTGCAAGAATTATGTTCCACATTCGAAGGAAACTATTTTGTATTATAATGTGGCTCAATTTGAGCGTTCGAAAGAACCAAAAAAAAAAAACAACAATCTACAGCAATTGGAAGACAGACCACTATCAACAAGTGATTGATCCTACCTGGAATCCATGGCTTTAGTTTTGAACTTAACAGAAACTCAAGTTGGCGACGATTTTTCCTTTTGAAGAGGAGAGTGCGTCTCTCAAGGCGCGTGCACAAAACTTCAAAGACCTTACTCAAACTGGGGGGAAGAGTCTAGGGGTTAAGAGGAGTAGGCTCATACGGAGGGCTTATTAGGAAGAAATCGAAGTACCTGGTTATACTTTTTGGAGTGGGGAAAATTGCCTGTATATGGAGAGCAAGAGAGCCGAATTTTATTATTTCTTATTTCACGATTTCTGCTTTTTATTATGCAGGTCCTCCCTTATTAGATAGTTGCAAGAATGGTGGGAAGGATGGGAGGGAAACCTATAGTAAGGAATACACTTGCAGTAAACAAGGAAGGATTATTGGGAGAGAACATATAAGAAAATATAGAATAAGCTTGGCTTCTAGTAGAAACCGAGATAAAATTGTAACCGAGGACACAAGCAGTTAGCTTTAGTTCGGTAACTAGGGAAGTCAAATTTGTATTGAGAAGAAAATAGAGCTAGTATCATAGCTAAAATGTCAGAATAGCCGAAGAGGGGTGCCATATCTGTCCAAAAGGAATCAATTTATGAAAGTCAGACTATGTCAAAAAGGAATCAATTTATGAAGGTCAGACTATATAGAGAGTCAAATCCATCCCATGTTTCGTCACCAGATCTAGAATATAAAGCAGTAAATAAACCTACAAAGATGGTTGGGACATGATTAGGTAGATGAAAGGATGGGCTGCCTTTTTGTACCAAGAGCGCGAGGAAACCTCTCAGATGTGATAGGAATAAGAGTCAAATCGGGATGCCCTCATAATCACTCGAATATATAACGCGGAAGCGAAATTAAAATAAAAAAAAACATTATAACACATAGAAAGCTCATAATCCAAGATAGAGGCAAATATAATACTCAATAAGATAAACTCATATTAACTCAATCCATAAACATTACACTTTACTTAATTTTCTTCTTAAATTGATTCTACCACACTCACACGATGGCTTTTTAGCTTAGCCTCAGAAATAATCTAGAACACTATTTTTAGAAGCGTCATAATGTACTTAGACGCAAATATGGTACAACGCAAAATGAAACTACTAGAAACAAATTTGACAAAGTCCTGTACGACAAACTTAACTTACGCGAAACGAAACAACTAGATGCACGTCGTGCGAAACGAAACTTGTTGACGTATGGTACAGAACTCAAACGAAAAAAGACAAATCAAATCAAATCAAATCGCGTACACACAAAACGTATACGCACGAAATACCAAATAAAACTAAACGAAACAAAACCAAAATACGCGAACCGACGCACGACCAAATCTATATCCACACTAACTACGAACCAAAATTACGTAAAGAAAGATTCGACCATTGTAAGTCCTAACAATCCCCTTCTCAATGTTGAATCAATCTTAACCAAACTCAAAACAATCCTAACTTAGGCCTTCCTCTCACAAAGACATCATACATAGCAGCTTTAGTTAACATGTCCGCTGTTTTTTCACCCGTTGGTACAAAAATGAACTTAATATCACCAGTATTTATTAAATCCTTAACAAAATGCCACTGAATCCTAATGTGCTTAGTCCTCTTATGAAACACTGGATTCTTAGCCAATGCAATACTAGATATACTATCTGAAAACAACTTCATACACTTAATAATAATTCCCAACTCACTTAACATTTCTCTTAACCAAATTGAAGCTTTTGCTGCATGGCAAGCCGCCATATATTCGGCCTCCGTCGAACTCAAGGCCACCGTAGGTTGAAGTCTTGAACTCCATGAAATCGCACCTCCACATAATACGAAAGCGTAACCAGATGTTGATTTTCCCGTGTCGAAATCTCCACCCCAATCGGAATCGCAATATCCAAAACAATCTAACTCTGAATCCGCCTTATAAACTAAACCATAACTCAAAGTTCCAACTAAATATCTAAAAATCCTTTTAACACTCTCCCAATCACACTTCTTAAGTGCTTGACAATACTTGCTCACAATACTAGCAGCAACTGAGATATCTGGTCTAGTTCCAACACTAAGATACATCAAACAACCAAGTGCTTCTTTGTAAGGTACATCAAATGTTGTCTCACTTTCTGCTTTACTCAAATGAACCCTAGGATCCAAAGGTGTACTTAAAGGCTTAGCATTCAACATAGAAAACCTAGCTAAGACTTTCTTACAATATTGTTCATGACTAAGTTTCAAGGGACCAAACTCATCTCTTATCACCTCAATACCAAGAATTTACTTTGAAGAATTTACTAAGAAAACATTTTAATTCCTGAATCAATTTCAAGACTATTTGAAATCATAATAAAATCATCAACATACACACTGAAAATAATTTGATTAACTCCTTCTCCTTTCACATAAACACCTAAATCCGAAAATGTACGTACAAAACCAGAATCCAAAAGTACCTTATAAAGACGAGTATACCAAGTCCTTGGTGCATGCTTGAGTCCATAGAGAGATTTCTTCAACTTCCACACATGTCCACGTTTGCCCGAAACTCCTTCTGGAATCTTCATATAAACTTCTTCTTCCAATTCTCCATTTAGAAAAGCAGTTTCCACATCCATTTGGTGGATATGCTTTCTCTTAGCAGCAGGAATCGCAATAATCATCCTTAAACTATCAAACTTAACTACATGTACATATGTTTTTGTAAAATTTATATTTTCTTTTTGCTGAAAACCTTTACCGACTAATCTTTCTTTATATTTGATAATTTCACTTGATGCACCCGTCTTAGTCTCAAATACCCATTTACAATCAATAGCATTTTTTCCCTCTAGTAAAACTACTTCTTCAAATGTTCCATTATCAATAATAGACTTAAGTTCTTTCTCAAAAGCTGGTTTCCACTTTTCATTCCAATGACTTCAAATATAATAAGGAAGTCAAAATCAGATTTGAAACGGATCAGTTTTCTGACTTTGACTTTGAAAATGAAGAGAAGGTAGAGGGAGAAAAAGAAAAATCTGCAGATCTACCAAAGGAGAAGGAGGAAAGGACAACATCCGAGGCAACGCCACAATACGAAGTGGAAGCCGATGAGGAACTTCATGAGACACCAGAATGGGAAGATAGGGGAGCTGAAAATCTCCCTAAACGAAACCCAAGGATGCCTTCCATACCGGCGTCCGATTTTGAAGGGGGAAGAAGAAGTAGTAAAAGACTTCAAGAAACAAAAGTAAATAACCAACTCAGAAAGATGTCTCACCCAGATGAACCTCAAACATACTAAGAGGCCATAAACACTCCAGAAAGTAGCTGGTGGATCACAACTATAAATGAAGAAATGGCCTCTATCATGGAAGCCAATAAATGGGAGTTGGTAGATTGTCCACCGGACCGAAAACCGATCGGATGTAAGTGGGTTTTTAAACTTAAATTAAACCCGGATAACACCATTGAGAGTTACAAAGCTAGGTTAGTTGCAAAAGGTTATACTCAGAAAGAGGGGATAGATTACGAAGAAACCTTAGCACCTGTAGTCAGATTTCCTTTTGTTAGAATCCTTTTAAGTATAGCCGCAGCGGAGGATATGGAAATCCACCAGATGGATATCAAAACGGCCTTTTTGCACGGAGAGTTGGAAGAAGAAATTTACATGAGGCAACCGGAAGGATTCATGGAAAGTATGGAAGAAAACAAAGTTTGCAAACTGATAAAATCACTCTATGGGCTTAAGCAAGCCCCGCGACAGTGGAATATAAAGCTAGACGAATTTCTGACCGGTTTGGGGTATATCAGAATTAGTTCAGATCACTCTATATATTTATTTGAGGATGAGAAAGAAGTGATATTTATTGCTATTTATGTGGATGATTTGTTGGTCTTAAGCAAGTCCTTAGATAAAATTAACAAACTAAAACGGGATCTTAGAAGCAGTTTTGATATGAAAGATCTCGACGAAGCAAAGTACATTTTGGGAATTCAGACAACTACAGGTACAAGATTGATGTTCCCGGGTTACTCCGTCATTATCACCCGTGGGATGTCCGCCTCCACGACATCATCTCTAGAGCGGAGGTCACCCCTGAGGTACGGGCACTCAAGCTGGCTCGAAAGAATGCTCTGCAGCGGGCCGAGTGCAAGGAAACACGTGTCCTTAAATTACGGAAGGTATCTCGGTGGGAACCGACGGAAAAAGAAGCGGAGGAAGTTCCCCCAGTGGCTGAACCCGAAGAACCATGGATTCCGGCAACCGAGGAGCTTGCATCGGCGATCGTTCCGCCGCGACCCGAACTACCCAAAGTTGTAACCGAGGAACGGGAGGATTTGGTTCGAGAGCGAATCACTCGGAGGCGGTTGGCAGCGGCAGATCATCATATTGCGTTGCTTGAGACCCGATGTGAACAGCTCCAAAATCAACTCGACGCCCTTCGCCAAGAATTCGAGGAGTATCGCGAGGAAACATACGACATACTCCGGCAGTTGCAGTTTCCTTGAGTAAATCAAGGTTCAGCGGGACGCTGAATCCTTAGTGGGAGGCACTATAACAGGGTTACAGAGTTGGGTACTTAATGGCTAGGGCTAGGCTGCTATAGTTGCGATCCCAGAGCAGCGCAGCTGTAATTCCAGACCAGCACAGCATAGCAACTTAGCGGCGTAGCAACTTAGTAGCGCAGCAACGTAGCAGCGCAGCATAGCAACGCCGCAGAATGTAGGTTGAGCTGTATAGTTCTAGAAGGAAGTTTTGGATAGTTCTCGGTTGACCGTGAAGGTCCACGTGTACAGCTGTACAGTACTAGGATGACTAGCAGTTAGTTAGTTTAAATGGTCGAGTAGACCTTGTGAATAGAGGACCTGAAGTAGACCTATACAGTGAGCGCAACCTTGTACTCTCTTTCCAGCAATAAAGCGCAACCTTGTCTGTTAGTACTGTGTGCTCCTACTGTTGCTACGGGAAGATCCTTGGTGTTTCCGCTGTGCATTGTGACGTGTTGTGTTGTATTGTTTCTTTTGTTACACTTAGTGACCTTAGGTGAGGTCAGGTCATAGCGCAGCCATGTACGGTACAACCAATGAAATTTGCAAATTAGGTAATTCTTTTGTTTTTTGGGATGTCTCGCTTCTTAAATGATGAACGTCGATTATAAATTTTTATGTACTTTGGTGTTCAAATTTGTCTTTACTTTCGCATGTAATCGAAACTTTAGTCTTGTAACTCTGTTTTTTGCAAAAATTCTCCGTACTACTTTTAGAGCATTCTTATGTAAAGAAATGACATCGTTACTTTATATTGTGACGGATGTAGACGTGGGTGTAATTTGTGACATTTGTAGACAACTACAAACCCGCGACAATTGATGGCGTTTACAAAATATCGACGGTTGTAGACGTCTAGCTACTTGTGACATTGTAGATGTTTAGGGTTTGTGACATTTTGACGTCACGCTCAAATTATGACAAGGTCAACGTCAAAAATTCTAAAACTTTCAACCACGATTTCGTGATTTTGTTTTTTGGTCTTTTCTCACCCTACTTGCTATTAGTATACGCCCAAATATATTCAAAATAAATATTTTTTAGATATCTTTCATTCAATATCATTATTACCGTTTTTCATTATAAGAATTGTGAGATATACGTGGTAGTACGAGAGGGAGAGAGAGAGAGAGGCGCTTTCATTGACTTTGCTTTTGCGAAATGGCGTCCGTTGGTCGAGACCCCCTCCACGGCCCCAATACGAATAAAAACGCACGGGAAAAAGTTCCGCACATGCTGTAAAGTGTAAACGAGTAGTGGATTTTTTTTTGTACTCCGGGCACAAAAATTGTCAAAAACTTACGACACGTGTGACAACATTTGCATTTTCGCTCACCTCTTGGAACTTTATTTAAAATCACCTCGCGAGGTGAATTTATATAAAGTTTGAAGATGAGCTCGAAGGACGCGAAAGTGGAACGATACACGCAAGACGACAAACTGCATCGCAACTCCGGTACATATAAAGTTTTAAGGTAACGCAACATGTACGGTTTTTCTCGTTTTTTTCTAAATTATGGAGGAAAACGACAAAACATAACCGTAGTTTTAGCACATGCAAAAGTACCCTAAGGGTGTGTGCCCATGTGGTCAAGTAAGGGTTTTTTTTCCGTCGTTTTCACAAAAAATGGGACTTGCAACGAGAAAATCTTACGCCGTACGAAAAACGGGCAAGCACCAAAGTATATTTTGCGTCATCTTGGAACTTGGATAGTACGTCAGTTTGGCGTAAAAACATTTCGACCCACTTCCATGTCACACCAGCTCATATTCACACTTGTACTGGAATCAAATCGCGACCTTTTTTTTATTAAAATAATACTTTATTGACGAATAGAAAACCGAGTTTGCACGCATGAGAGGTCTTCAAAACAAAATTGCACGAGAGAGAGTACACGCTATTTTTTCACTGCTCATCACGCGCTTGTATGTACGAAAATGACAAGCATGTACGAAGAAAATATCGTTGGGGTCTCGGACCTCCACTTTCATTCATGGGTCCTTCGCAAAAATGTCGTCCTCGTTTCTCCCGCTTTTTCTCACTCGACCGCTCCTCTTTCTCTCTTGTCTAAATGAAACGCAACAATAATAGTATCAAATGAAAGATATACATTTTTTCTTTTTTTTGAATGTTTTTTGTGTTAGTTTGATGACATATCGAATGACAAAAGATAAGAAAAAGAAATAGGGAAGCCGTGGCGGAAAGTTTACGTTCTCATGACATCACAATGTAGCATGACTTCGCTACAATGTCACAAAAACCTCGACGTCGACAACTCTCCGTTTTTTTAGACGTCAACAATTTTACAAAGTTTAGTAGTCGTCTACATTTTTGTTTCGTAGGCTGTCTCACATTTTGTAGACGTCTACAACTGTTACATATTTCAAGTACCGAGGGTCAAGTAAATAATGTTGGGTATCGTGTATTTTACTTTATACTTTAAAATAGAGTTGACGCTTAAAGATGCCTAGGGCTCTGGACGAAAAGACAGGAGCACGTGACGTTTAGATTTCCGTACTAAGACGTCAAACAGGTTGACGCAAAAAATCTTGTGTGCACGGGGCACCCAAATACTAAACTCGTACTGTACGCATACTTAACAGTTTAGTGTTGTCCGCACAAAACTGCCTATTATAGTATTATGCATAGTTGTTCAAATCGCGCGATTTTTTCCTTTTTTCCGATTAAAACGTATAATTCGTGACTTTTGAATAAATCGGAAAAAAACGCGATGTACTTTCTGTCCGGTAAACTGAACGGAGAATTTACGGAACTGTACGGTATATACATTAACTGTACGGTTTTGTACCCAAAAAGTACGGAATTTGACTAAAAGATACGTTGCACTTCGTAGTACTTTCTGTCCGGTAAACTGAACAGAAATTTAACGGGAAACGTACGGAATTGT
Organism: Zygnema cylindricum; assembly: GCA_037447655.1. Lineage (NCBI taxonomy): Eukaryota > Viridiplantae > Streptophyta > Zygnematophyceae > Zygnematales > Zygnemataceae > Zygnema > Zygnema cylindricum. The sequence goes on along the minus strand of JBBHKE010000384.1, from coordinate 29,071 downwards.
ACCAACATTGTACAAACTATGACGAAAAACTCAAAT
>JBBHKE010000384.1:0-29025 GCA_037447655.1 Zygnema cylindricum | reverse complement strand
ATACAGATTCGTACCAATTTTATTTTTTTGTCAGACGAAACATGTCTACTGGATGGCTCCAATATTATAGGCGTAAATGTCGACCGTTGGATTTTTCACTTCTTTAGATTCGCGAAGCAATCACGCACATCGTTCAGTGTGAAGAGACCCTCCTCGGGAGGAGAGTTTCTTCACACTGGTCGCGTAACATTGGTACACTTGAAAATTAGAAAAAAAATCCACCACGAACAGGCAATGTGAATCGAACACGTCGTACACGCCATGTGCCTTCCGCCACGGTGTATGAAGGTCAACCGAAATATCTTCGCACGCTCCTTCTGACATCCGCTGACTTTAAAAGTTTGCGGCGCCTTTTTGACATTCCGTTCCGAAATTTTGATTTTCAATTTCAAAAATTAAAATCTGGTCGCAAAATTTTCGTACGAGTCATTAACTACCTCTACCCGTACAAATATTACGTACAGATTTTCAGCTTGAAGAATATTTCTAGATTTTAAGAATCTGAAAACTAACCTACGTGGCGCCAACCATAATTGAGAAACGATGTCTACTGGCACGACATAATGGAAGGCCGTGCCAGTAAACACTAGAAATAGACGTATCCGCATGTTTACTGGGACCGCCTAATGGAGAACGTGCCTTAAGCAAAAAAATATATACTTCGGCGATCACAAGCCTACACGTAGTACAAGCCATGTGCCGCCTGCCACGCTGGATGCAAGTCAACCGAAAGTATCCTCGCACGCTCCATCTGACATCCACCGACCTTCAAAGTTTGCGGCGTCTTTAAGCCATTCCATTTCGAAATTTTGATTTCCATTTTCAAAATTATAATGTGGCCGTATACTTTTCGTACAATTTATTGACTACCTCCGATGGTACAGATTTTATCATTCAGATTATTTTAAAGAATATTTTTATGTTTTCAATATGTGAACACTAACGACGTGGCACCAATCATACTTTCGAAAGGTTGCTTACTGACCCACAATGAAGCGAACTGCCAGTAAACCCTGTCATTAGACATTTCCGTACGTTTACTGAGACCACCTAATGACGTTTCCGTACGTTTACAGGGACCACCTAATGGAATGTTATTTTTTTTTTTTTTAATTCTCTTTTCATGTATTAAGTTTTTTAGGAATGTCGGTGATAGACATTTTGCTATATAAGAGCGTTGTTCCATTAGGAGGTCCCAGTAAACATCCAAAATTCGTTTACTGGAGCCATCGTTCCATTGTGTCGAGTTAGTAACCGACATTATTTTTGCGTGACACACTTTCATTGGTCCACGTAATATGTAAATCCGATTTTAGAAATCTTCAAAGAATCTCTGTCAGCAAATTGTGACCACATATTTGTACCAACGAAGGTAAAAAGTGACTCGTACGCCGTATTGAATAAAATCTGTACGGGCGGACGAAACTTAAGATTTTGAAAAGCGTACAAATGTTAGAATGGTTAGCGGATGGCAACAAAAGCGTGAAACAATATCCTCCGTCAAAGATTTTCTTGTGGCTTCCGCTGACCTCGCATCCTCCCTAGCGAAAGGCACATGTCATGAGCGACGTGTACCAACCTGATCGCCCGGTCGTCGTGGATTTTTGTTCACTTTTCCACGAGGCACAATCTTATTCGTTCAGGCGCTTAAAATTGACCTATTCCGGGTCACTTGTTGCGAATTGAAAGAGTCAGATGATTGCGTATCCGATTATCCATCCAACGGTCCACGTTTACGCCCATAAACGTGGAGAATCAAATCCCTCATTGAGTAGGCTTGTTTTTTTGACATTTTATTTGTTTCGATACAACACTAAACGAAAACGTACGGATTTCAGTAAACAACGACATTTTTCCCATAATGGAACCTTACCCAAAGGGTGAACTTCCATTAGAAGAAAAGTGGGGTTGTTTACTGACGCCGTACTATTTCGTACATATTCGTATCATTTTTTATTTTTTTAGACGAAACATGCTCATAAGATGGCTCCAATATTATAGGCGTAAGTATCGACCGTTTGATGTTTCACTTTTTTAGATTCGCGAAGCAATCGCGCAAATCGTCTAGTGTGAAGAGAACTCTCCTCGGGGAGGAGAGTTTATTCACACAGGTAGCGTACCATTGGTACACGTGCAAAGTAAAACAAACATCCACCACAAACAAGCGATGAGAAACAAACACGTCTTACACACCATGTGCCTTCCGCCACGCTGTATACAGGTCGACCGAAAAATATTCGCACGCTACTTTTGACATCCACTGGCCTTCAAAGTTTGCGGCGCCTTTTTGCCATTCCGTTTCGAAATTTTGATTTCCAATTTCAAGGTTAAAATTTGGTCGCAAAATTTTCGTACGAATCATTAACTACCTCCGCTCGTACAAATATTACGTACAAATTTTCAGTTTGAAGAATATTTTTAATTTTAAGAATCAATAAACTAACCTACGCGGGGGCAATCATAATTGAAAAACAATGTTTACTAGTACAACATAATAGAACGTCGTGCCTGTAAACACTGCAGATAGACGTCTCCGCATGTTTACTGGGACCGCCTAGTGGAATAGAGGCCTAAGATATTCAAATGTGAGAGCTTAATGACGTCAATTAAGGTTTGGTCATAGCGTAGCCATGTACAGTACAACCAATGAAATTTGCAAATTAGGTCATTCTTTTGTTTTTTGGGACGTCCTGGTTCAGAAATGTTAAACGTCGATTATAAATTTTATGTACATCGGTGTACAAATTTGTCTTTACTAAGGGTACTTCGCATGTAACCGAAACTTTAGTCTTGTAACTTTGTTTTTTGCAAAGATTCTCGGTACTGCTTTCAGATCATTCTTATGTAAAGAAATGAAATCGTTACTTTGTATTGTGACGGATGTAGACGTGGGTGTAATGTGTGACAGTTGTAGACAACTACAAACCCGCGACAATTGATGACGTTTACAAAATATCGACGGTTGTAGACGTCTAGCTATTTGTGACATTGTAGATGTTTAGGGTTTGTGACATTTTGACGTCACGCTCAAATTATAACAGTGTGGATGTCACAAATTTTAAAACTTTTAGCCATGGTTTCCTGATTTTATTTGTTAGTATTTTCTCACCCTACTTGCTATTGAAATACCACCAAATATATTCAAAATAAATATTTTTTAGATATCTTTCATGCGATATCATTAATACCGTTTTTCATTGCAAGAATTGTGAGATAGACGTGGTAGTGGGAGAGGGAGGGAGAGAGGCGCTTTCACAGACTTCGCTTTTGCGAAATGGCGTCCGTTGGTCGAGACCCCCTCTACGGCCTATGTACGAAAAAAAACCCACGGAAAAAAGTCACGCACAGGCTGTAAAGTGTAAACGTGCAGTGGGTTTTTTTTGTTATACTCCGCGCACAAAATTTGTCAAAAACTTCCGACACGTGTGATAGCATTTGCGTAGTCGCTTACTTCATGGAACTTTATTTAAAATCACCTCGAGAGGTAATTTTAAATAAAATTTAAAGATGAGCTGGAAAGACGCGAAAGTGGGTCAATACACGCTAGAGGACAAACTGCATCGCAACTCTTGTACATATAAAGTTTCAAGGTAACGCAACTTGTACGGTAGTAATTTCAATTTTTTGATACGGCTGCGGGTTTTCTCATTTATTTCTAAGTTATGGAGGAAAACGAGAAAACATAATTGTAGCTTTAGCACATGCAAAAGTACCCTAGGGGTGTTTGCCCATGTGTTAAATTAAGGGTTTTTTTCTGTCGTTTTCATAGAAAATGGGACTTTTAACGATAAAATCATACGTCGTACGAAAAACGGGCAAGAACCAAAGTATATTTTGCGTCATCTTGGAACTTGGATAGTACGTTAGTTTGGCGTAATATCATTTCGACCAACTTCCACGTCACACCAGCTGATCTTCACACTTGTATTGGAATAAAATCGCGACATGCTTTTAATTAAAATAATACCCTATCGACGAATAGAAAACCGAGATTGCACGCATGAGACGTCTTAAAAAAAATTGCATGAGGGAGAGTACACGCTATTTTTTTCATTGCTCATCACGCGCTTGTATGTACGAAAATGACAAGCATGTACGGAGAAAAAAATTGTTGGGGTCACGGATCTCCACTTTCATTCATGAGTTCTTCGCAAAAGTTTATGTCGTCCTCGTCTCTCCCGCTTTTTCTCACTCGACCGCTCCTCTTTCTCTCTTCTCTAAATGAAATGGAGCAATAATAGTATCAAATGAAAGACATATATTTTTATTTGTTTTTGAATGTTTTTTGTGTTAGTTTGATGACATATCGAATGATAAAAGATAAGAAAAAGAAATCGGGAAGCCGTGGCGGAAAGTTTAGGTACTCATGACATCACAAGGTAGCATGACTTCGCTATGTCACAAAACCCTAATCATCTACAATGTCACAAAAACCTCGACGTCGACAACTGTCTCCATTTTTTTAGACGTCAACAATTTTACAAAGTTTCGTAGTCGTATACATTTTGTTTCGTAGGCTGTCTCACATTCTGTAGACGTCTACAACTGTAACATATTTCAAGTACCGAGGGTCAAGTAATTAATGTTGGGTATCGGGTATTTTACTTTATACTTTAAAATAGAGTTGACGCTTAAAGATGCCTAGGGCTCTGGACGAAAAGACAGGAGCCCGTGACGTTGAGATTTCCGTACTAGGACGTCAAACAGGTTGACGCCAAATATCTTTCGTGCACGGTGCACCCAAATACTAAACGCGTACTGTACGCATACTTAACAGTTTAGTGTTGTCCGCACAAAACTGCCTATTGTAGTATTATGGTAAGAGCTCGCACCGTAAACCTATGGTTCTACTGTGATGACGCGGTTTTTCCTAACACTGTAACCGAAGGCTCTCGGTTTCAAAGGAAAGGATTTTGTCATTTTGTGTTCGCCAGGGTGGCTTTTACGGTACCGCATGTAGGGCGTGTTTCCATGGAAACCGAGAGCCCTCCGTTTCTTTGACGCGTTAACTAATGAGGAATTGGTTCGTTAACTTTTTGGTTCGGGACACCAGTACGGAAGCCTCAGTATCCAATGGAAACACGCGTTTCTTGTCCGCATACGTCTGTCGGTTACTGCGATCAAACTTGCGGACAAATTTATGTTGGTTTTAGGATTTCAATAACTTTGTCGACAAAAATACAATATGTCGTCATGTAAAGGATACCTGCTGACCAGTTCATAACGTCACAGTCATCACTCTGAGAAACACGACATGTGTTTTTTTCTCCTGAGGTCCACCTGGCCACCGGCCATCTATAGTATGTACTATGTAACCGACATCTCAGGAGGAGATTCTAGCTATGAAGGATGTACGAATTCTCTCAAAATTACATCAATCGTACAGATATCCGTCCTTTTTCTTTGATTTTCTGAACCAATTTGTACGGCCACGTCATCACCGACACGTATTAACTCCCGCCATATTACAGCATAGGATCGTACGTTTTTCTAGAAAACTATAAATTAAAAAACCAAGTTTAAGATTTTCAATTCCCTCGTCTCTCCTTTCTCTTCCCCCTCTCTCTTCTTTGCTGCTTGTTTCCCTCGCCTCTCACTTTTTTCCCACACCTCTTTCCCACTTCTTTTCCTCTTTTCTTCTCCCATATTTATTCCCTTCTCTGTCACTTTCCCTTTTCCCCTCCAAGACTTGCAAGCTATGGCGGCAAACAGCTTGGTCTCTTCCCTCCTCTTCCTTGCTCTCGTGGGCGGCGTAGTCGTGACAGCTCAATGCCCTAATTACCGCGACAATAATGGCTGCAACACGGGACCCTGCAAAAAAGGAGGTCTCAAGGGAAAATTTGTGGTAAGTACAGATTTTTTATTTTTAATTTATCATTATTATTATTATTTTTTTTTTGTGGGAAAATTTGTTTTTTGTGGTAAATAATGATGCTTAAATGAAGGGCATGGGAATCAGCTTAGTTTGATCGACGTTGAGCGAGTTCTATATCTGTTTCTGTGAACAGATTCCTTCCGACTGTCCGTTACTGGTGGGGTACGGAACGGCCGCGTTTTATTTGTCGGGTGATCTGCCGGATGACACGGTGGTCAACGCTAATATTCGAGCGTTCAAAAAGGGTTCCGCAGAAAAATGTTGCCTTAAATGCAAAGATGCGTCGAAGTGTACTTTTTGGCAATGGCTTAACTTGTACGGAGACAACATTTCCCTCAAACCTTTAGTTTTAAGAGAATAAGATAAAAAAGGAACTCGTGATTTACTATGAATGCAATAATATCAAATTTCATTAATTGCCCACGACTTTTAATTTCCTTCCACTCTTCAATGTATAATTATGGATAATTGTGGAAGTCTTAATTCTCTAATTTGTATCAAATGAATAGCATACTTATGTCAAATCGATCTTCCACGACTTCCTCTCTGTTTTTCAAAACATGAATAAGATCAATTCAAGCCAATAGTTATCTCTTCAATTTCATCATGTCTTAAAGATCTTGTTATTTTCAAATTTTGTTTTTTTGCGATTCAACTTCCCGGTAGCCCAATTAACTCGAATTAACTCAAACAAACTCAAAATACTCCAATTAACCAAATTAACCATGATTTTCTGGAATTGTGTTTTCCAGGGGAGCCTATGGAGGTCTATGCTTTGTGTACCGCGGTGGAAAGGGCCCAGAATGTACGAACAACGTTTTGGTCAAGACAAAAGTCGGTGGAAAATGCAAAGCGACAGTAAACGACGATCCTCATTTGGTCGGTGCACACGGCACACACTATGATTTTAGTGGAGAACCCGACAAAAGCTTTTGTCTTGTTTCGGACTCCAACCTCCACATCAACATGAAGATGACCGGATACTTGGACAACCGTACGGAAAGCGCCACCGTTATAAAGAACGGAAAAGCTATGCGAACATGGATCAAGGAAGTGGGTCTTTTGTGGTTTGTAGAGGGTGAAGGCCATAGCCTCCATTTAGTAGCACGTGGGGGAAGGGAAACTACTCGTGGAGAAGGATTTTGGCACGTGCGGCTGTAGATGGTAACGATCTTCCAAGAATGCAGGTTGGGGATGAATTGAAAATGGAAGGCGGTTTGACCATCAAGTTTGAGGATGTGGAAAAGAAGGGAGCTTATGATGTGGACTATTATAGCGTCAAAATTGCCGATCTTTTGGACATGGATGTCCGTATTCGTGTCGCGAACCCATTGCTCCAGAGGCCGGAAGATGCCGAGGTTCACTTTAGCCTTGGAATCAACTGGTTTAAGGTAACATTCTATATCTCTCTCTCTTTCTCTCTCTCCTTATATTTTCCATACCATATCTTATCGCGTCGTAGCTTAACCGTCTCCCAACCTAGCGCTCTATCCACATTAAGTCTCACATTCATAGAGTTCTAAATTTACGCACGTCTTTCATTTCTCCTCACAAGCTCTTTTTTTCTATGTCACACATTTAGTACAATTTAACTTCCCACATGATGACCCACAACTCTCCTCTCATTCATTTTCCCTGTTTTTTCTTTTCTCCCTCTCTCCAGACGACTCCTTCGGTCCACGGAGTCCTCGGCCAGACGTATCGGGAAGGGCGCGAAAATCGGGCCGTGGAATTCTCGCGTCTGACGGCCCTCCTTCAGCATCCTATTGCGGCCGACAGCGAAAGCGGCCGCGGATTTCTTGACGGTTCCCCGACCGACTATGTTTCGTCCGGCATCTTGGACGCCGACTGCAAATTCTCCGCCTTCCAGGGAAACGCCCAGGAAAACGTCCTCGAATTGCCGTCTAATTAGAGTGGAAAGTCGGTTCGGATGAGGATTAACGTCTCTTTCGTCGGTTCGGATGAGGTTTGGACGCGGCTTGCAAACTTTCTGCCGTCGATGAAACGTTCAGGAGAACGTGCTGTAATTGCCGCTGATCTAGTGTGGAGAATCGGTGTAATTCGGTGTGGAGAATCGGTGTGTAAAATCGGTGTGTAAAATCGGTGTGGAAAATCGTTGTGGGTTAAGTGCTCAGGGAACATACGGGAATTGCCGTCCGGCTTATGTGGAAAATAGGTTCGGGTTAGGTGAGGTTTCTAATTGGCGTTTGGGCGCGCAATTTTCTGCCTTCCTCTGGGAAACGCCCAAGGAAGCGTACTGGAATTGCCGTACAATTAGAGTGGAAAATTGGTTCGGGTTAGGTTAAAGGTTTCTAAGTGTTTGGTTATGTGTGTTTGAACTAGATTTTTATATGCCCTTTTATACACTAGGTATGAATTTTAATTCGATTTTTACATGGATATCTCTTTGCTTTCAAGGAAGAGATAAGATGTATAAACGAATTAAATGACGTTTTTACATGTTTATGCATTTAATACCCCTAAATGTATAAAAGGAAAAAAGCGTAAAAAAAAAGGGTTCTTGGGTTTCATTTTTTTCGGAGTAGTTTATTAATTCATTTTTTTTATTTATTTTTATATTTTTTTCAAAGTTGTGTTTTTATTTTCCACATGTAAAGGAGCTCCTTATGGAAAGAGAGAGAGAGAAATGGTTTCAAATTTTCTCCATCGTTTTGTTTTCCCTTATTTTTCTTATTCTTTTGTCAGCTTGTGGTTTTGTAACCTTTTTTTGTTAATAAATTTTCTCAATGGATGCTTGGCGATTTCATCATGATTTTCATTTTTTCTTTTTCTTGTTCACAAGGGGAAAAAGTTAAATTCCTTAATTTTGTAAAAATGACATCACATTGTGTGAAGAAAAAAATCCAAACAATCCATGTAACACAATCTACAACTTGTTTTTTTTCTTGCAATGTTATTGGTACCAGTTCAGAAAAAAAAGATGTATAATAATGACATCACATGGGATATCTCGGATATTGTGCGAATCGGCAGTCGGCCAAAGTCGCCCGAAGTTTTTTCTTCCATTTTGTGCGTCCATAAATATTTGTTTCGTTTCGTGCGTCAATATATCTTTGTTAATTATTTCGTACGATCTCAATGTTTCCATTTGCGTACATGCTATTTAGCGTGTTGTCTTCTGTTGGTTCGCGTCGAAAGTGGGCTTTCTATATTTTGTTGTGTGTACGGCTGCCTAGAATATTGTACGGTTCGATACGGTTTAAGTCGTGGTTCGGAATGGTCCTTTGTGTGTTCTGACGTGTGTGGTACTTTATCGGCGCGCGTTTCACGCGCCGCGCCAGTTGGGTTGCAGCAATGTACACCGTTTATCCCTACAAGACAAAATGAGCCTGTTACACGGGCAAGGTTCGTGTTTGTGTGTTTATGCTTTTATGGAGTTTTTAGCCAGTGTAATGGTTTGAGCCCTTATTGTCCAATTCGTACGGATTTTGAAAGTGTTTTTTTTTTGTTCACTTAGGGTGCGTTTCTGTGTGCGAAAGTAAGGGTTATTTTCTGTCGGTTTCCTGTAAAACTTAGAGCCATACCGCTTAAGTTTCAAACGTACAAAAAAATAGAGAAAATGAGAAGTACATTTTGTGTCATCATCGAATTTAAGATGTACTACATGTTGTCGTCTTGTGTTCTTCAACCCACGGCCAGGCCAAAAAACGTCATCTTCAAAAATTTCTTTAAAATACACGGCCGATGTGTTTTAAAACAAAGTATTTTTCAGAAACAAGTAGGAACACGTATTCGCACGTAATTTTTTTTACAAATATTTCAAACTAATTAGCGACGACGAAAGTTACATTATTCGTTATGTTTTGTCCGTTTTCGTCCATCAAAGTATTTGTTGTATTTTGTCGCGTTTCGTTTGGTACGGACTTTTCCATTAAGGCTTTGAAAATTCCGATGCCATTTGACGAAATCGTGAGAAATCTCCGAGGGCGCCCCAATAAGTCGCACACGCCGCCTTTCTTGCTAGGTTTTTGTCATTTAGCGGTATTTTCGCGAAGCGACATACTAACATTTATTTGTTAGACGTGAAGTATCACGTCATTATACAAAATGAGCGGTGTCGTTTCGCGGCGATACTTTTGTTATCCGTGAACGAAATGTACTATTTCGTTTCGCGTCACATTTGTTTGCGTGCGTAGTTGTTTTATTTTGCGTGCAGGTGTTTTCGTGTGATGACACGTGTTTAAGTCAACGTTTAGAGTTAGTCGTTTCGAAGGAAGAAAGCGCGTGCTACTTTCTTCGTGGAAACGTCCTTGCAGTGTGCACAGTCAGCTAGGGACAGACTTCGTCGCTACGCTAAGTTCTGCTTGTCTTACCTTGTTGTCTCTTAGTGCAGAGTAGCGAGTATATAGGCAGCAGTGTACATGTGCAGAGTATTGTATCTTACATGATTAAATCTTAGAGGATTAATCATGGAGTAAGAGATTATTTAAAGAAGAGAGAGAAGAGAGAGAAGAGAGAAGAGAGATGATGTAAAGAGGCTTCGGCCAAGAACACTTATAAATCTTTTTGGCTGAATATTCCTCTTGTTTATTATGAGCTTCCGCTGTGTAATGTTTGAAGATTTGTGAATTTATTTAAGTGAATGTCTTTTGCTTAAGATCCTACAATTGGTATCGGAGCTAGTGCTTCGGAGATATAGAGAGAGCGCATGGGGAGGAAGAAGAATGTAAATACTCCTTCCCCCATGTTGACTTCGGAGAGAGCAAGAGAGTTCAGTTTTTCGGGTTCTCAATTTGAGGAAACCTAGAATCGGGAGAGAAAATTCGAGGAAATGTTTGATAAACTTATGAGATAGGTAGATTCCCGTTTTCAAACTCAACCGAGTGAGAGCAAAGAAAACACTTTCTTTCCGGCTACCGATCCATTCTATGGAGGAGCTAATGAGAGTGAGAGAAAAGAGAGCATTAGGAAGGGAAAGGCGAAGATAGGAGAAGAAAAGTTCGATTTTGGCGAAGGATTGGAAAACGAAGAAAGTTATAATATGTCGGGGAAATCCGTGGCCGTTAATGGCACCACTTATGCCGTTTGGAAGAAGTTTATTTCAGGCCAACTTATTTTCAAGAAGCTTTGGAGAATTGTCAATAGAGAAGAGAAAATGCCAATCAAGAGTAAGGTACGTGCTCAATGGTGGTTGAAGGATATTGCGGCAACGACCAGTTTGATGAAAAATTGCACTTCTTCCGTGTTTGATCGTTTCCTCGAGGAGGAGTTCTCAACTCTACTACTCCAAATACCTTGGATCTTAGCTATGCCGACGATAGAGGAGGTGGTAGAGGAGGCGGCCCGAGAGGTGGTGGTGGCGGCCGAGGCAACAAGAAGGATCAAGGACGTCCACCGAAGGTCCCTTCAGATCTTTCTAATGTGACATGCTACTGGTGTAATCGGCTTGGACATTTGTCTTCCTTTTGTCAGGATAAGGACAAGGAATGTCATTTTTGCGGTAAGTAGGGGCATAGGAGCCCTCAATGTTATGCGAAGAGTGGAGATTCCGGAAATGGAAGAGGAGGTAGAGGAGGTGATAGAGGCGGCCGAGGTGGCAGCCGAAGAGGTGGCCCCAGTGGCGGCCATGGTTACGGTAACGCAAAATTACTTTGACTATGGTAATGAAACTGGTGATGAGTTTCCGGATTTTAACCTTACCCTTGGTTCGGCTTGATCTCCTTTCATAGGATAATGATGGGAAAGAGAAATCGACGGAGTATCGTCTACAGAATAATCTTTATATTTTTGACGGTTCGGTTAATTTGTTAAGCGTTCCACAAATCCAAAAGAGTTGTGAAAGCTTACTTGCGAGAGGTGATCAATCTATTGAGATTTGGAATGAGAACAAGAATGTAATTGGAGAAGGGGTTGTAACGAATGCGAATCATAAAGGGCTATTATGGAAGAGACCGAAATCAAAAGTTCCCACCGAGGGAATTTCACATCAAATTTCGGAGTTGAAAGGTGATCTTACATTTTGGCATCACCGGATGTGTCACACATCCGAGGTAAGTTTGAAGGAGATGATTCGTCATTCTTCGGTGATAGGTTTGGACCTTACATCCGGTGAGAAGGTGAACAGCTGCGGAGGATGAAGCAAAGGACGTCAAATTCGGAAATCCCATCTGAATAAAGACATCAAGCATCGAGCTCAAAATCCCTTGGAGGTTGTCCACATTGATCTTTGTAGACATATTAAACCCAAGACAATTAGAGGTAATAAGTGTACTTTGGTGATTGTTGATGACTTCTCTCAAAAGTCACGGGTGTATTTATTGAAAAAGAAATCGGATGCATTTGAAAAATTTAAAGAATGGCATGTAATGGCCGAGAGGCAAATTGATAAAAAACTTAAGTCCATTTAGGTCGGACAATGAAGGGGAGTTTGTTGTTTTTGAGGGGTATTGTAAGGAGTGGGGGATAAGGTATCAATTCACAGCGCCTTATTCTCCAAAGTCAAATGGAGTGGCCGAGAAATAGAATCGTAACTTACAAGAAATGGTCCGTGCGATGGTTTATATCTTCGGCCAAGAGATGTTTTTGTGGGGAGACGCCATTCTTACGACAAATTACATTTGTAACCGAAGACTCAGTTCGGTTTCCGGAAGTAAAACACCGGAGGAGTTGTGGAGTGGTAGAAATCCCACGGTTCATCATTTGAGAATTTGAGGATTCATGCTATGGTTGATGTGGAATCATTTAAGAGGAAAGGGAAATTTGCACCAAGGTGTTAGCTGGGAATTTTTGTTGGTTATAGTGCGAAGGGGAATTTTTACTGTGTATATGATCCGGCTCGTCACACCGTGGAGGTATCTTGGAATGTGGATTTTCATGATGATCTCAAATCCGCCATGAATTTTGTTGGGAAATTTGAAAAAAAATTGGATTCATATAATGAGAGTGAAATTGAGAATTTTCCGTATATTGGGGATTCGGAATCCGATTGACAACCAAATGTAAAAACTCAAAAAAAGAAATTGGGGAAATCATTTTAAATTGAAATTCAAAGAAAGAGCAACGGATCTTTGGATTCCCGAGTGCCTTCGAACATTCGGAAATCTCAAAGCTCTAAATCGAGTCCAAAATCGCGTGAGAAGGAATTTGAAATTGAATCCAAGGAAAAGAAAGAGGAGGAGGTGGAGGAGCAAGTTCTTAGATGGATCTCTCGGAGTACAAAGGGGAATAAATCAGAGAAACTCACTTACGATCTAAAAGGGGAAAATGCATCAAATTCGATTATTTTCTTTCCGATGCTAAGGAGACGGAGTTTCTTTTATAGCAATCACTTACGCAAAATATGACCGGCGACCCTCAATCTTATGTCGAGGCAAGGAGGTCGGCGGATTGGGAGAGTAAGTGGAAACCTGCGTGGGAGAAAGAATTTAAGTCGGTGGTTGATAATCGAACTTTTGAGGAAGTAAAATTACCGAGGGGAAAAAGGCGATATATGCAAAGCGGGTATTTAAGATGAAGAATGGAGCTTTGGGTGAAATTATTAAGTACAAGGCGAGGCTTGTTTGTAAGGGATTCCAACAATGTGAGGGAATCGATTTTCAGGGACTTATGCTCCCGTGGTGAAGTTCGACTCACTACGGATTATTATTGCTCTTGTAGCGATGGGGAAGAAGTACGTCCATCAAATGGACGTGGAAACTGCGTTTTTAAATGGGTACGCATTTATTATTGGAGGAGCCGTGATCTCGTGGAGTTCTAGGCTACAACCTACCGTTGCGTTGAGTTCCACTGAATTTGAGTGTATGGCTGCGTGTCATGCATCTAAGGCTTCGATTTGGATTAAGGAGATGTTACGCGAGTTGAGCATTCCTATTAGTTGTATGACAATTTATTGTGACAACATGAGTTCGATGGCGTTGGTGAAAAATCCAGTGTTTCACAAGAGGAAGAAACACATCAGGATCCAATGACATTTTGTAAGAGATTTGGTTACGGCGAACGAGATTGTATTTTCCGTACGTACCGACAAAAGAGGAGGCGGTTGATTTGTTGACGAAGGCTGCCACACATGATGTATTTGAAAGGGGGCGACCAAAACTTGGATTATTTTGAAGAGTTTCGGGATTCCGACAATAAGAGGGGGATTGTTGGGTTATTGTCATTTCGTGGTATTTTCGCGAAGCGATATACTAACATTTATTTGTTAGACGTGAAGTATCACGTCATCATACAAAATGTACGACGTCGTTTCGCGGCGGTACTTTTGTTATCCGCGAACGAAATGTACTATTTCGTTTCGCGTCACTTTATGTTTTCGTGCGTAGGTGTCACATTTTGCGTGCAGGTGTTTTCTTGTGACGACACGTGTTTAAGTCGACGCTTGGAGTTAGTCGTTTCGAAGGAAGAAATCTTGTGCTACTTTCTTTGTGGAAACGTCATTGCAGTGTGCACAGTCAGCTAGGGACAGACTTCGTCGCTACGCTAAGTTCTGCTTGTCTTACCTTGTTGTCTCTTAGTGCAGAGTAGCGAGTATATAGGCAACAATGTACATGTGCAGAGTATTGTATCTTACATGATTAAATCTTAGAGGATTAATCTTGGAGTAAGAGATTATTTAAAGAAGAGAGAGAAGAGAGAGAAGAGAGAAAAGAGATGATGCAAAGAGGCTTCGGCCAAGAACACTTATAAATATTTTTGGCTGAATATTCCTCTTATTTATTATGAGCTTTCGCTGTGTAATGTTTTATGTTTTGTGAATTTATTTGAGTGAATGTATTTTGCTTAAGATCCTACATTTCTCACGCAGCCTTGCATTCTCGCTACGTTCTAAGGGCATATTTTTACAATTTGGTGCGTCATCACAAATTGTACACTGTCGACAGCCGTCACGGGCATTGTCGACGTATACAATCGTCACGCCCTTCAGTGACAACCTCGTTTGGTACATATAGGGACACCCGAAACCCGGGTCCGCCGGATCCGCGCTAAAAAACAAAGAAAATTCTCTAAGTTTTAAGTACATAGAGACGCACCCTTAAAAACATATTTTCTACGTACACACTTTTCGGATTTTCAAATGGAGAACGCCAATTGAAAGCTTAGAATCTTGGCTTCCAGTCACAACCGTCAGATCCATAATCCGACAAGGTTGTACGAAGAAAATGTGTTTTAAGCGGCAAGAAAAACATTAATAACTATAACGATACAAGGTGTACTTTCTGGATTGGGAATGTTGATATTTGTGTATTTTCTAGATCTTTATAAAGGATATCAAAGGTAGAGGCAGTCTGCCTCTAACTCCCTTCTTTATACCCCCACACTTGCTGTAGTCACTGAAGGCTAGACAGGGAGCTAGAACCATGGCTGCCTAGGCCTTTTAGAGAAACAAGAGTTGAAATTACCTTGGCCTTTTAGAGAAACAGGAGTTGAAATTGGTAGATTTACTAAAATGGGATTTGACAGACCCAAGATTTGATCCTGGTGCCTGCCGCTAGTCAAACTTCAAATTACCGTTAGCTTTATCCTATAGTCTAGGACTAATGCTAGATCATATAGGGTACGATAAAGATATAAACATTACCAAGTAGTATGTTTCATTTAACAAAATACGGAACAGAATATACTTGGAAAAGAATTAGACCGCACGTAATTCGGACCGCACGGAATTAACAAAATGGCACTTCATTTCGACACTCCGGATGGAATATTTGATCTGAATCGAGGTCCGTGGTGCGAGCCTGGATTTCGGAGTGGGCGACGTGACGTTTTCGGGCACCGCCACCTCGGATGACACGTGGCAGGTTACTGCAGGATTGCGGGATTTCTGGAATGCGAGATGACAAATCCGGGTGTGACAAATGTCACAGTATGACGCTGTCGTACATTGGTCGTACAGAAAGTACTCTGGCACATGTACTTTCATGTATGGTACAGACATGATTGGTCCGTACTTCAACTGGTTCCATGTTGACGCGGATTTCAACGGTCAACGCGGAACGACGACCGTTGAAATTCAATGGTCAACAGATATTAGTTCGGTGAGTCAAAGTGACACGCGGCATCATCCTATAGGATGCTCGGAGAAGAAAAATGACAGAACGGCGACGACTTATTCGCCAAGTGGCAGACCAAGAGTAGTGCCGAATATTTCCGTACATAAAGTACAGCGGATACCGTACTTTAAATGTACTTTATGTAGTGTGCTGCAATTTTATTGGTCTAGAGGGGTTTTGAGTTGGTTTTAAGACTTTGAATATTTTTGGTAGGTAGCCGCCTCTCCCAAAGAGCATCCTGTATAAAAGGCAAATTTTGGTCAGCCATAACTATCAATTTACTTGATCATTTTCAGTGATTCTTGTTGATGCGGACTCGAGGGAGTCCACCCTACACAAGGGTGTAGTCGGTCAGAGTTTTTCTTGCCAGGTTGGCTGCATATTTAAGGGAAAGTCAAAGTGGGGAATGTTATCCAAAGCTCATATTCTAACTTTGCATTTTGTGGTGGAACTGAGCACACAGAAAGTCTTGACTGAGCACACAAACATTCTTATTTCACAGGGGTGAAGCTATAATGGAGTTCTGATTGTCAAGGGGTCAATCATTTGGGTTTATATAAACTTGCAGTCGGCACTATCTAGATTAGCTTCTTTGGATCTGCGAATTCTGTGTGGGAATGGAGCCCATAGAATTTCAGGAAATCGGTTAGATTTTGCATCGGTACTTTCATGTGCGATTTCGCGTCAGTTTTGTTAATTTTGTTTCGCGTTTAGTACACAGCCAATCGTTATTAGCGTTGTGTATGCTAATTCCGTCTCGCTTTTTTTTTATTATTATTCTCTATAAAGCGTAGTTCATTCTATTTTTTTCTTTAGTCTATTTAGGGTTAATTTTTTAGTACTATACAAAATGGAAGTACGCCACCAGTCAATTAGTTTGATGTACAGATTGTGTTCGACCGTACAAAATTGTATCTTTTTAAGTGAAAACGTATAATTAATGAGTTTTAGTAGCCGCGGACGCATGAGAATGTGCGCTCTAAAAAGGGGGTCTAATCAGGTTGTCAAGTATCACGTTCGCACATATTCGTCCAGCAACCACGTTTCGACTGTGTCAACGTACGATTTGTGTACGATTTGTCAGATTTTGTACAAATACCTATATTAGTGTAAGCATGTTTGCGACCGACATTAATTTTTTTCAAATACCCAAATTAGAATTATTAAACAATTAGAATGTATGTTTTTTTCAAAATTTTCAAATTCTTAATTAGCGTAAACCAAGGTCGTTTTTCATGTACGCTAAAGAAACTTCTACGCTAATAACGATTGGCGGTTTACCTGTACTTTACGTACGTCTAGTTTAGTTTCGCTTGTCGTTTTGCATTCTTTGGTCCTTCGTCTAGAAATAGTGTTCTAGTGTTTTAGGTCGACAGGCAAGGTTTCTGGAGGTTTCCTGGCGGCGCACTTTCGCACGTGGGTTACGTTCGCACGTGTCGCCCCCTATTTGGCTTGCTTAAGTATGGAGGAAGTATCGGTAGATAGTACAGTCCGTTTTGAATGTGGCTTGTGGAAGAAGGAAAGAAAGAGAATGAGAGAGGAAGCCTTGTATAATTTCAGTTTGAATATATTGATATTTTTGCCGTTTCTCCCTTTTTCATGGCGGTGCAATGTGCAATTATTATTATTATATTTATTATTATTACTATTATTATTTTCTTCTGGTGTGCGAAGATCCTTTCACAATTTTACAAAATCTTAGGTGGAAAACCTTGTAAATCTTAAATAACCCATGTAAAAATGAAAAAGAACACACAAAGAAAATAGAAGTAGCATGTAAAAATCATTACCCAAAAACAAATGACCATCATCACTCACCAATTTTCTTAAATCTTTTGAGAAGTTAGTAACAGATACATTTTCACAATTTATCCAAAAAAAATTGAAAAAAAAAAAAACAAGTAATTGTCATATTCAAAAATTCAAGCTACGAGAAAACAAAAAAACACCCATATGCAAACAAGTACAGAAAAGGTCTATGAGGTTCTCAAAAAAAAGAAAACAAACAGAAAATCTAAAAAAAATGGAAAATCAATTATTTTTGTCGTTGTTTACTTGCTCCATAACCCTAAATATATCTTCTGGTTCTCCTGGTTCAAATTTGCTCAAGCCTACATCTCCCGACCCACCTCCTCTGGAAAAAATGAAAAAATATAAAGACAAACAAACAAATACACATTAATGTTGATAGGTGCACAAAAATGCTAAGAGAAAAGGTTTTATTTGCTTGAGAAAAATTACACCGATTGCTCAGACGCGAAACGAAACAAAATAAAACAAGAACATCAACCACTAGGAACTCAAGAATCTTAAACATCTTATATACGAACCTACTCTGACCTTGTACCCTGGGTATATAACCCTGATACTTAAAAGACAGAAAACCTTATAAAATGTAAACAAAACCCTAACAACAGTGCCAAAAACCCCATAAACTCCAAAGATTCTCACCCTGACTAGAACGTCCCCGTGTTAGGGTGAGCTCCCGAACTCGAATTTTCTCCCTTCTCAATCACGCCACGTGTCGTTTTGTGAAGCTCGTCACGTCGCTCCTGGTTGCGTTTGGCAGTTAAACAACTTGCCTTCTGATCCGAGGCTCTCTTCTGTGGCTGCCTGCGTATGACCGTCAACATATTGGAATCAGTACATTTGAAGACTTCGTTGTTGAAATTTTGAGGAACAACTTTCAAGTAAACGTTAAAAAATTAGATACAAAAATCAGCATAGTAACATTACTGAACTTTAATGAAGTCCACATCCATCAAGACCAGCTTAAGTCGATATCGGTTACAATATTGAAATCGCCATCGAGATCAATTTTGGCATTGGAATCCACATTGCCATAAAAAAATCTTGACATAAACATCGATAAAACATCAACACCCAACTCCATCAAAATCAATATTGACAAGGACATAAAAAAGGACATCAAAAACAACATCGTCATCAACATCGATCATCAACATCGACAGTAAAAATAACATGAAAAGATATCAAAATTGACATCGACATTGACATCAACATCCACATCCATATCAACATAATAACAGACAGAGATATCGACACTTACATCGATATCTATACCACATCCATATCGACATCCACATGGACATAGACATCAAAATAAACATTAAAGTCGACATCGACATCAACATCGAGATCGATATGGACATCAAAAAGATATGAAAGTTGACATGGGCATTGACATCAACATCCACATCAACATCACATCAATAAAACAAAAGACATAGACATTGACATTTACATCCACATCTACATCCACATCCACATCAACATCAACATAATAAAAGAGAGACATTGACATCAACATCAATATAACAAAAGATATAGACATTGACAACGACATTTACATCCACATCCACATCAGCATTCACATGGACATGGACATCAAAAAAGACATCAAGGTCTAGACATTGACATCAACATCTAGATCGGTATCAATATCGGTATCACCAGTATGACCTCATCGAAACCCATACCAACGTAAGGCATCGATTTAAGAGCAACAAAAATTCACACAAATTTCTATACTAAACTGAAATACATAAAATACAACACTTATATTTAGTTCTCGTTGTTGACCCATCAAAAATAATGATCAAATTTTCAACATTTTTAACACTTATTCAGGTGCCAATGTTCACATTTTCATTTAAAAAAATTTGACATCAACGTCAAGAAAAACATTGACATACAAAAAAAAAAAAAAAAACCATTTTTACTTTAGATACTTTAAAGAAAAACTCCAAACAGAAAATAAATTTTCAAAACAACAACAGCAAAAAAAAAAAAAAACAGTTTAAAAGGTTCCCTTTCCCACGGCTTCAAAAACAGAAATTTCAAATAATACATTTACCATTAAAAAAAAAAAAAACAATCGGAAGAAATAATAACCACTCTTTCAATCAAATCATGAAAAAAAAAAAAAAAAAGGAACGACAACCGCATGTTTAATCGCAAAATTCCTCACAATGTTTTTCTAAAAAATTCCCTAAATCAACAATAATAACAGACCCAAAAAATCCAGCAGACGGAAAATAATTCATAGTAGAACCTAAATATAATAGTAGCTAACAAAAAAAAAAAAAAATCCTTTCCTTTCCAATGGATGAGTGAATTTTCCCCATTCTTCATGATAATCGGCCCTTGCCTTTTCCATATTTTCTTTCATAGATTCCTTTAATTTATCCCAAAAAATTTCGCTTTCTCCTTGGGCAGCTAAAACCCCTCCAGCTGCTGCGCTCTGATTGGCTGATGAAATCGGCTTGTGTTCGTCCACCGACTCCATCAAAAACGGAAAAAAAACGCAGATTTATATAACCAAAAAATATCAAAACTTGAAAAAAAGAAGCTGAGACTATTTTTTTTTATATTTTTTTTCCCTCTTTACATCTTTTTTTGTTTTTTTTTCAGAAAATCGCCTCCGAAATCGGCCAAAAAAAAAAAAATGGTTCACATTTTTGAAAAAATTGACCGACGGCGCGACTTTTCTGCAATTCGATGTACTTTCTCAAAACTGTACGGATTTATTGTACTTCAGTATGCCGTCACGTCGTTTACTTTTGGCGTTTCTGCTAATCCGTTATATCACGTCACGCTAGATTCCATCTGTCCGAAATCACCTGAATCTGAGCTGTCATCGAAAATATGCGATCTGACGCGTGTCGACTTGCATGAGAGCTTTTCCAATATTGGATTGCTTTTGAAATTTGATGCTGTTTTTTTTTTTTTTTCCCCCATGTTTCCACTTTTGTCCACCGAACATTTTTTATTTTTTTCACACATTTCTCAATATTTGGACCACTCTGCGGGCTCCGGGCAGTGTGAAGTGTTTTAAATACGTCACGTACGGTATCTTCGTATACTTTATGCGTGACAAATCTCACAGCTGACGCTATATCCAGTTGCAACCCGTCACAATGTCAGATAAGCTCCTCTCGCTGACGTGGATAACTGGAAAGTTCCCACGTGCAGGAGTCTTGAACTACACCGCCAATCGTTATTAGCGTGTAAGTTTTTTTAGCGTGCACGAATAATTAGCGTGGTTTACGCTAATTGGGAATTTGGAAATTTTCGAAGAAATCGTCTATTCTAATTAGGAATTAGGGTTTTTTTAAATAGTGTGGATAACTCTATTTGAGAATAAAAAAAAAAAAAGCGGGACGGAATTAGCGTACACAACGCTAATAACGATTGGCGGTGTACTGTACTCCTGTCAAAGAAAGTCAAAGAAAGTCAAACGAATTTTGTTACTCGCATCGTATCGCTGTCATTCTCTCTTTAAAAATATCGCTATGCTGTATCGTGTCGTATTGCAGGGCTTTATATCGTAGAGCTTTATTCATCTGCCTTTCTAAATGCGCTACACCGTGAAGCGTTATTAGTATTTATAACTCTAATTCGGCGCCCCTAAATTTTGACCCTCGAACCTGAGATATAATTGATAATTATATTTTTTTCTGTACACTAATATATGTTCATTTTAAACAGTGTCAATTATCCTAACAAGGACTGTTTTTTAATAGTGTAGTGAACGACTTGTCTCATTACGTGCTAAAACAGCTCGTTCTTTTGTACAAAGTCGATAATGGCGTCGACACATGAAAATGAGTGCTTATATATGGGAAATTGCTCTCAATTCTGGTTCCAAATAATGAAGCCCGGGACAAATCGCGTGAACAATTTGACATGGTCAATGCCCATTATGTAAACACAAACATATCGATTACAATATGAGAATTTGAGGTGTTGTGCAACGGAAAAAAAAATTGCGATAAAACCAATACCAATATTTATCAATTATCGAACAGTGAGGAGTCTCGATACATCACTCCGAGACCAACATAATCTTTATCGGCAAGTTGAAAAAAACAAACTACGCTATATAATAGTACTTTGTAATGTACAGTATTATATTTTTCACAACATATAACGTGGCATGCCACATATGACAATCTATTCTACACTCTGTATAACGGAAGAACATAATTTCTTCCCATCAAAATATATCGTACAACTGTACAGTATGAACAGTATAATTATCGTCGAGAGTTATCAAACCGATGTTATCGCAATTTTTTATCTTGAAAACACCGATACCTATGTATCACTCTAGTTTTTCGATTAACCGTAGGGGAAAAAAATGGGCATATCAGTTATCGTCAAAATACAATCAATATATAACACTAAGAATTTTTTTCCAAATAAGAGTTAGATGTGAAACTTAACAATATTTTTTGTTGGCGTTTCACCCTTTAACCCAAAATACAGTTCATAACACTATTTGTTTCTAAACATTTAATTATTTCTTTATTTCGAAATTCATTACCAGAAAATTCCTACCGATTTCAGTGCGATATTCCCGTAGAGTACAGCGCTAGAAGCGATGTGTGAGGCCGACGTTGCACCAAAAAAATGTATTTTTATTGTGACTAACTTACTACACAAAAATATTTTCCATGCTGAGGAAATAGTACGATCCTATTTTTGTTCACAAGCGTTGTACTCATTTAAAATAATACAGTGCGTATCGTTATTAGTGTTAAAACGCATATGGTTATACTGCCCATTGTTATTAGAGTCAAACATTTCAGTGCAATCAAAAGCGTAACTCTGCGAGGGACCGTTGGATTATTGAAAGATAATTAACACGATATCACGATTGAATATCGTAAAAGTATTTGACAAAAAAAATAAACTTTGACTCCTCAAAAATGTTTAACTTCAACAATGGTGTGTAGTGTAGTGTTTTGTCTCGTTAATTTTTCAATCTCAATGGGTTCAATATCGAGGGGCGAGTGCCAACGACATATCACAAAGTAGAAAACAAATTGTTTTAACATATATATTTTTGATTAAGAGGTCATATCACATATCTCAATGTCACTATTTTGTTGAACAAAAGAATAAGGCTTTATTGCAAAAATTGTGAAGGTAAAACCATTTGTGTACAAAAGGGGTTAAATTGAGAAAACATTGAAAGACTACAAGACTCACAAGAATTTACCCTACGTCTAAAAGATTAAAACAAACAATACAATATTAATAAAAACAAATATAAAAAACATAAATACGGAAGTGGACCTTTTACAACAAGAAAATAACACAAACAAGTCTGTATATAAACATGTTAAGGTACACAACCGCAGAGAATATAAATTTTGACTAAGTCTTTCGGTGGAAGATCAGCAAGACCCAGCCTGTCATGTGCCATTGTGCTTTGCAGAAGGGAAGTCGCTATTTGGGATCGTCGAAGGGCAATTGATTCACATTGACAACAGGATGCACTCAAAGGCTCGACAATTGACTCTCTAGGCCCTTGGAGTTAGGAAGTCGTCAAATGACTTGTGTAACAATCCAAAAATATCTTATGCAATTGGGACAAATTAATTTGACACGTCTTCATGAACGTAGTCCTATTGGTAGCTAGCAAATACGTCCCAAGCGGCCACACTTGTATGCAAAGGTGAGGTGGATGAAACGTGTGTCACCACCTAAGGTTCTCCCTACACTATTGAGGAAAACTAATAAAACACGAGGGCTTTAGAAATCCTTAGACTAGGTTGGGGGGAGAGTATATGAGAACCCTTTCGTTTGGTTATCTAGCTCACCTCAACGCCAACGACAACAATGACATCACGCACCAAATCATGCATGAGAGTACGTTCCCCACCATGTGAGCAACAATATAAATGTAGTCTTTTTATATCAATATATTAGTTTTAGAAAAAATGCCCCCCCCATCAGAAGAAAAGGGTGATGTAAACCCAAAGGTATGTTTAAAGAAGATGCAAATAAGCAGACGACTAATAAAGTGTCGAAAGGTTTGTGTGGCATGTTGCCACGCACTAGACCTAGGCTCATAACATGAACATAAACGAGCACGGGAGTGAGTGAAAGGTAGTGTTTTTAAGAGGTTTTCAAATTTAACGACGACTACTACCTAAAAATTGCGTCATTGTACTTCGAAGTTGTTGTCAAGAGCTAAAGATTGAAAAGGTGGAACTCTGTTTTAAGCGTTGTAGGGTAGTATTTTACGAGCTGAAAAGGGGGCTATTTCAAATTGTCCCAGACATCCCTCCAACGTATGGACAACTTCAGCTAAAAAAGGGACATCATCAACAATTAAACGAGAAATAATGGCTTCAAAAATCAAATATAAAAGCGTCGTTTGAAATTCGGAGGCTAACTTATTGAAGAACGAAAAACCTCTCCAAACCATCAAAATCCGTATGTCCAACAAGATGGTGAAGTACACCCAAAAGATTGTTGTCAAATTCTTTAAGGGAAGACAAAGAAAAAGTCGTTCTTGCAAAGTTCGTACAAGAAAGACAGGTCGTCGAGAAAAACAACGGATTATACCCATAAAGCCTCCTTTTTGTTCAAAAGTCTGGGAAGGTTTCAACTATGAAAAAGGTCTTCAAAAAATGCATCGCCATTTACCAGGTTGACAAAAGAAGGGGCTCTTGTGGGAACCTAAAGCCTTCATACCCTCATTTGAAGATACACTACAAAAATATGTGAGGAGGTGACCGTTTTATGAGAAACCACGCAAGCACAAGGCCACACACTTAGATGGTGTAACAAAGTCATTAAGAAAATGGTCCCCAAAATGAGAGAAATTACAAAAACTTGGTTGCACGGACCGAAGATATGCGTGTCATTTAAGATTGAAAAGGATAAGCAATTTGAGAAGGTTGTCATTGATGGTCCTATTGGTTGATGGTGGGCTAAAGCAAGGATAGGTGACCCTAAAGGACCACCTAAATGAGTGAGAGTTTTAGACTTCAAGGTGGCGACATCACCTAAAAGACCCCCAAGAGAAAACATTAACGAGTTAGGCCTAAAATAGAAAAATCGAACAAAAGAGAAGAGTTGGTTTTTATACGTGAAGGGGTACGTCTTAGTTTTTCAAAACCAACATTACAATCAATTTTGTTGATAGCGTTAGCCACATCCATTGGAATAATCACCTAACCCGGATGAAGATCCGAACGAACTCGCAAGCATTAGACAACTGCCTCACAACCCTTTTTTCTTGAAACACCAAGTGGATGTGGGGATAAATGGTCTTGAAATGTGTTCAAATTATTAGATTTATATGGTATTTTCTAGGTCTAAATAGTTCAGTACAAATAGGAAAAGGAAAAAGCTGGACAGCCTGCCTCCACCTCCTCTCTCTACCCACCATACTTGTTGTAGTCACTGAGGGATAGAGAGGGTGGTTGAGACATGGCTGTCCTAGCTCTGCAGGCAAGACTAAAGAGTGACTTATGTCACTCTCAAAAAAAAGGTTGAGTTCGGCAGAACTCGAACCTCTGACCGGAAGAGCGCAGCGTAGCCGTTAGCTCTAACCAGTCTGTCGTAGAAGTCTAGGTTTGATAATTATTTAAACTATGTTAAGACCATGAATTCGATTAACGGAATGACGAACACAAGAACATAGAACCAAGTGTTATAGAGTGCGCAAACAATATCTCGCACGAAAAAAATGATTCAGACAAGTGTTTCGACAACCGACATTTAATCTCAGATTTAATCCGACGGCGTATTTCACTGCCGAGATCGCAGATTTGTCACTTTGGCGTTTATGGACGTGGCATGACGTAGCGCCACATGGAGGGAAAACACTTGGTCGTAGAAATTTTAGGGAACATAACGACGAGTTAAAAGTGGACACGCGTCCACTCAATGGCCTTGCTCTACACATGTCGTACAGAAAGTACATCAACTATAGTACCTTTCTGTACCCTACAGTTATTTGATTGGTTCGTACATCAATAGATATGGGTTGTGAGAGGGGTTTAAGACTTAGAGAATTTGGTAAATATTGAACTCTCTCCCTTTGAGGGTTTGTATATATTTGGCATCTTTGCCACCTCAAAACTATTCGGCTGGTTGGCTGTTTTCAAAGATTCTTTTTTCTACCGACTCAAGAGCGTCCACGCTGCACAGGGGTATAGTCAAATTGTCAACTTGTGTGCTTGGGCAGCAGTGGTTGCCATTGAAAGTGGGTTAGTTAACAACTATCTATAGGCTTTCTAAATTCAGTAGTCCAATGGAGGACACATAATTGCAGGTTATGGGCACACCCTCTACGGTGCCCACCTTCCATGGGTTTGGGTTCATCTATTGGGAGCCATGATAATGGGGGCTTTGTGCGAAAAACGATATTCGGTTATCGTCACTGGATAAGTGAAACGTCCACCTTCAGGAATTCCACCAAGATTTCTAGGAGTAAGGTTTCCTACAGTAGCGACTACTTCAGCGGAGGAGGCAGATGATAGGGACATCAATGTGTCCGAAAATGGGAAAGGGAAGGAGACACCCCTCACTTGTATTACCACGACACCGGGAGCGTCGGCCGTGTAACCGTGAAGAACAATACTAAAATGTGGGAATTCGTAAACATGGCTGCCAAGAACTTCATTTTAAGGCAATTCACTCAAGCTTTGGCCACCCCTCACCTTCACATTTACAAGGCCGAGGAGTTGTGGGTGAGTTTGGTGGAGATCTATAGAGCTGGTACTATTCAAGAGCTCCAGTTGGCTGAGCAAAAGCTAGCGAGTTATACTTACAAAGAAGGAAAGATGTTAGATTATTGTACTGATATTTCTTGTTTGTATATGGAGATGGAAAGTGCCGAATGGACAGGTAGAATGAAGATGAAAGTTAACACTCTCATCATGAAGCTACCAGACGAGTACGAGAACATAGTGTACCGAGTACAGGAAATGACTGATAGTTTATGGAAATAGAATACAGTGGTCCAGATGATACTTGTGCAGGAAAACACCATGGAGATTAGGAGAGGAGGAAAGAGCAATCAAGCTCTAGGTGCAAGAGGAAACCGTTGGGGGAAGGACCCAAAGAAACCGTACAAAGGGGAAAGAGATCAGTCTGCAGGACCAAGGCCCCCAAAGGGCCTTTGTAATTTGTGCAAAAAGCCGGACACTTTATCGCGGATTGTGTCAAGCTATCCAAGCTGAGGCTCTAAGAGAACCATGGAGGGGGTTTTTCCGGAGGGAAGAAAAAGACACTTGTGGTTACAAAAGTGTCAAGAGAAACCGAGGACGAGTCCGCTGAGGAGGATGGAGAGCTTCTTCTTGACGAGAGTCCGGAGGAGAAGGAGATCCCTCGAAGACAAAAGTGTGCCCTTTGAGCAATTCAACAAGCTCTACAGGAAGGATGGATCATCGACTCAGGTGCATCCATGCATATGTGTCGTGATGAGGAACTCTTCACTAAGCTAAAAAAGATCTCAATTGTGGAGATAGAGTATGGGGATGGGAGAGTGGTTACTACAGATCTAGTGGGGTCAATAGATTTGAAAGTCTTAGTGGAGGGTAAGACTTATATACTCACATTCTCAGATGTACTCTACATTCCTCAGCTGAGTAAAAATCTTGTCTCTACGTTTGTGTTAGATGACAAAGTGTTTGATACCTTCACTAGAAAGGGAGTCTTTACAGCTAAGTATGGGGATGAAGTTTACTGCACAGCAGATATGGATAGCTAAGGAATGTTCAGGCTTAACTTAGGTAATGAAAAGAAGAATGCTTACTATGTTGGCTTTTGTAAATTGATGAGTTGGCATAAGCGGTTGGGGCATGTGCATTTTGATAGGTTGAGGACATGAAAAAACTTGGGGTTGTAGAAGGAATTCAATTTGGAGATAATAAAATGATGAATGATTGTAGTGGCTGTGCTCAAGGTAAGGCTCACAGACTTCCCTTTCCTAAAGCAGCCACATATAGAGGTGAGAAAGTACAGATCTAGTCCACACGAATATCTGGGGATCTGCAAAAGTTTCTTTGGTTGGAGGAGAGAGGTTTATATTGACAATAACCGAGGACTGGATTAAATACTCTAGAGTCTATTTCCTAAAAACAAAGTGTGAAACATCAACTTACTTCAAAGAATATAAAGCCTGGAGTGAGAAGTTGCATATACCCCCCATTAAGAGAATAAGAAGTGACAATAGGGGGGAATATACCTCTAACCAGTTTGAGGAATACAAGAGTAATAAAAGAGTTAAACACCAGAAAACCGTACCCTATAACCCGGATGAAAATGGGGTAGCTAAGAGGTTGAACGGAAGACTACGAGATAATGCATGTAGTATGTTGGCCGAAAAGAAAATAGCAAAGAGATTTTGGGCAGAGGCCATGAACTGAGCAAACTACATTAAAAATAGAGTCCTTACTTCAACTGTAAAGGGAATGACACCTTATGAGAAATGGGTGCGAAGGAAACCTGATATATCTCACCTTAAAGTATTCGGTAGCCAAGATTATAGTATTGACACGGATAGGAAAAACTGGAAACTAGATGCTAAGGGAAAACTTGGATACTTTGTAGGATATGATGAGGATATGAAGGGATATAGGGTCTATGACTTAGCAAAGAGAGATATAATTTTGGGGAAACATCTAGTTGTGATAGATGAAGGGAAGTCATTTGACCCCTTTAAATAAACCAAGAAGATAATAATCAGATAAGAGTCTGAGATGCAATTTTGTGTTCTCCACTGGACTACAGAATTGAGAAAGCCTCTAGATAGTTTTTGACTAACCCACTTCAAGCCACAACCACTGCTGCCCAAGCAAGAAAACTGACAGTTTGACTGCACCCCTGTGTAACTTGGACTCCCTTGAGTCCGTGGCAAAAGGAATCACTGAAAACGGCCAACGAACCGATCAATTATAAAGTGGCAAAGATGCAAAGTTTATACAAACTCTCAAAGGGAGAGAGGTCACTACCTACCAAATTCTTTAAGTCCTAAACTCTCTCACAACCCCTATCTACTGACGTACGAACTTATCAAATGATTGTAGAGTACAGAAAGATACTGCGGCCAATGTACTTTTTGAACAACATGTGTACGACAAGGCCATTGAGTGGACGCGTGTCCACTTTTAACTCGTCCTTATGTTCCCTGGAATTTCTGCGACTAAATGTTATCCCTCCACGTGGCGCCACGTTATGCCACGTACATAAACGCCAAAGTGACAAATCCGCGATCTCGGCAGTGATATACGCCGTCGGATTAAATCTGAGATTAAATGTCGGTCATCGAAACACATGTCTGATTCATTTGTTTCATGCGAGATAATGTTC
>JBBHKE010000382.1:0-10446 GCA_037447655.1 Zygnema cylindricum | reverse complement strand
TTTGAATAGATAGTGATGCCATTAGGTTTGACGAATGCACCCCCTATTTATCAAAGAATAATGAACCAAACCTTTTCAGATTATATAGATGAGTTTGTTTAGGTGTTTATAGATGATATTCTTATTTACAACAAATCTAAAGAACAACATGGAACTCATTTAAAGAAAGTGTTTGAAAGGTTAAGGGAAAGAAAACTATATATAAAATTGTCAAAATCCAATTTTCTTAAAAGTGAACAGTTTTTTCTAGGACATATAAATACAGGGGAAGGTGTTAAAACAGATCCATCCAAAATTACTGCAATCCAAAATTGGAAGCAAACCCTCTAATGTCACAGAAGTTAGATCATTTTTGAGATTGACCACTTATTACAGGAAATTTTTCAGGAACTTCAGTATGATCGCCGCACCTTTGGCGGATTTACTTCAGGAGAAGGAGACGTTTGTGTGGGGAGCCAATCAAAAGAGAGCTTCCGAAGAGCTAAAAGGGAAGTTGACCTTTGCCCCTACTCTCGTGTATCTTGATCATGTTGGGGAATTTGAAGTTCTGATCACTACTGATGCATCTTATAAAGGTCTAGGTGCAATCATAAGTCAAAAAGTCAACAATCACGTTTATCCTATTGCTTTTGAGTCCAAGAAATTCAATGATGTTGAAAAAACTATCCTGCACAAGAAAAAATAATTACTTGCAATTGTTCATGCATTGGTGAAATGGGATGTTATTTGCATAATAAAAAATTTACAGTTCACTGTGATAATAAGGCACTCTCCTATCTACAAAGATTAAGTGATGCACATATTATGATTGGCAGACAGGTTAGGTGGATGCAATAATTGACATATTTCAAATTTAATGTTGATAGGATCGATACACACAAAGATAGAAGGAAGACAAGATGTAGTGCGGAAGCAAAAGATAACAAGAAGAGATCACTCCAGTAAAAGACAATATATTTTGCCAGAATATTTCCCCTCTAACAAAAGATTATTGTTTTCTCCCAAACGACTAAGTCATAAATACTCTCTCTCACAAAACAACAAAGTACTACTCGAGCGACGTCGTACAAAAGTACGCCGCGCGAACTAATCAAAACAAGGTACCAACGAAACAACATATTGTACGCGATACTATACGAAAATACACGAATACCGTACACACCTAAAGTACTACGCAGGCAAAACCAAACAAAACTATATATAACAAAACTAATTACGCCACGTTAAACAAAGCCACACGTAAATTATATAACTTATAATACGACGCTCAACAAAACTGAGACGTCGTTTCACAAAGAACCTAACAATCCCCCTCTCTTTGTGAAACCCCCTCTCAAACTGAAAATAAACCTAATTTAGGTCATCCACGTAATAGTACGTCATAAACCGCCGCCTTAGTCAACATGTCTGCGGCCTCCTCCAAAGTCGACACGTACGTAAACTCAATCTCCTTCGCAACAACCGAATCGCATACAAAATGCCATTGGATACGAATATGTTTTGTTCGCTTGTGAAAGACCGGATTTTTCACAAACGCCATCGAACTCATGCTGTTAGTAAAGATCTGCAAGCAGCCAATTACAACGCCCAACTCACTAAGCATCTCCTTGATCCACACAGACGCCTTCGCAGTATGACACGCAGACATATATTCTGATTCTGTGGAACTTAGCGCAACCGTAGGTTGGAGTCGCGAACTCCAAGATACTGCCGCGCCGCCCAAAATGAATGCGTACCCTGACGTGGATTTTCCACTGTCGAAATTTCCCCCTCAATCTGCGTCGCAATAACCGATACACTGCAAAGAGTCCCTTTTGGACGCATACACCAAGCCAAAGTCGATCGTACCAGCCAAATAGCGAAATATCCGTTTCACTGCCTCCCAATGATTCTTTTTTGGAGCGTTGCAATAACGACTGACAATTGACAGCGCCGACGCAATATCCGGACGCGTGCCTACACTTAAAACATTAAGCTACCAACTCCTTCACGATATGGAACTAAAACATTTTCTTCCTCTTCGTATTTTGTTACTGTACCTTTGGATCTAATGGCGTCGAGACAGATTTCGCGCCAATCATACCAAATCTTGTCAAGACCTCTTTACAGTACTGAGCTTGACTTAATTTAATTACATTCTCGCTGGACCTTATGACTTCTATCCCCAAGATGTACCTTACTTCTCCAAGATCTGTAACTTTAAAATGTATACTTAGGTACTCTTTTAACTTGTTAATAACAGACAACGTGACACTAATCATTAGGAAGTCATCGACATACACAAAAAATAATTTGGTCCTTTCCCTCTCCTTTCACGTAAACTCGGGAATCCGAAATTGTTCGAACAAAGCCATAACTAGTAAGTACCTTATGAAGACGAAGATACCATGGCCTCGGCGCTTGTTTTAATCCGTACAAGGATTTTCGCAGCCGCCATACTTTTCCTCCTTTCGAATGCACACCCTCGGGCACCTTCATATGCACCTTCTCTTCTAATTTAAAAAGGCCGTTTCTACATCCATTTGATGTATATGTTTATTCCCCGCGGCTGCAATAGCAATTATCATTCTCAAAGAATCAAACTTGACAACCGGTGCATAAGTTTCCGACTAATCGACCCCCTCTACTTGTTGAAAACCTTTACACACCAATCTAGCCTTATATTTTATTATCTCCCCCGTAGCACCAGTTTTTTTTTTAAATATCCATTTGGCATCAATCTCCTTCTTCTCCTCCGTTAAACTCACCTCCTCAAAAGTTTTGTTATTGATAATCGATTTTAGTTCTCTCTCCCACTCCGGTTTCCATTTATCCTCCCAATTCATAGAACTTCGTGCCTCGACCTAAGATTGGAGATCGCCGGGCATATTCTCGGTCAATGATTGCTACAATATAAATGCCTCCTTCGAGGCGGCCGAAATAAAATAATTGGAATTTTCGACATTTCCACCTTTGCAATCAAATGATAACCGATCCGGCTTCTTTCCCTTAGTCTCACGTTGACTCCTTTCGTAATGGAACCCCATTTTCTTTTTCATTTGCGGATTTTTCAGTTTGGATTTCTTCCTCGTGGAAGGAAACACTCGGAGATTTAGAACCTTTAGATCGGCGAGTGTCCAAGACATTCGGGAATTTTCACTTCGGTCACTTTGGATCTCGTCAAAATTAACTAATTCCGGATGAATTAGCTTTCCCCCTCTTAATATTGACGACCGGATCCGCCTCATTGTCGGAATCCAAATCATCAAGATGAGGAAAAGAGAGAGATTCATTCACTTCAAGAAAGTCATGGTTAGTAGAATTTTTTTCGGAACGAGAAATAGCAACTTTAAGATCCTCATGGAAATTCACATTACGACACTTTTCAATTACATGATGAATCGGATCATAAACCCGGTATAAACTCCCTTTGGAGCTATACCCCACAAATATTCCCGGCCAACTACGAGAAGAAAATTTACCTCGTCGTTTTACCGATTCGATATACACCGTCGCTCGATACCCCCAAATTCGCAAATGATGTAGTGAATGCTTCCGTCCATACCATAACTCGTGAGGAAACTTATCGCCCGAAATAGAGGTAAGTCGACGGTTACAAATATAATTAGCCGTTAAGATTGCATCTCCCCATAAATACTCCTTTCTTCCCGATCCGTGAATCATCGAGCGCACCATTTCTTGACGTATGCGATTTTTGCGCTCGGCGATTCCTTTCGATTCCAGTGAGTAAGATGCCGTAAATTCTTGTCGGATCCCCCATTTCTTGCAATACGGATCAAATGTCTTAAACTCCCCTCCATTATCGGATCAAACCGCCTTTAATTTTCGTTCTCATTGCCTTTCGGCCATAACACGCCACTCTTCAAATTTTGCGGATGCATCGGATTTATTTTTGAGGAGATAAACCCATGTGAATCTTGAGTAATCGTCGACAATAACCATGATATATTTATTTCCTCCTAAACTTTCAGGTTTAACATCGCCGCATAAATCCACGTGTACCTTTTCAAGTGAGTGAGTTGACCGAATATTTGCGTCTTTATTAGGATGGGGTTTGCGGATCTGACGCCCTTGACTGCATCCGTCACAACCGTTGACTTTTTCTCCTGACGTCAGATCTAAAACGCGCGTGCAACCAGCTTTGATCATTCGTTTCAAATTTTGTTATGACGTATGGCACATGCGATGATGCCATAGCGTTAGATCTCCTTTAATTTTGGCGATCTGACTTATGATGCCTTAATCATTACGTTTGAATTTCGGTCGCCTCCAGAAAAGACGACTGTGAAATGCGTCAGATACTTCGCCTTCACCGATTGTGACTCCATCAGATCGTACGATTTTGATTGTCGAGTCACCCAAAGCGTACACCCTCACGCCAGATCTTTAGATTTGGGGTATCCTCAAAAGATTCGCTGAGCCGCATGGAATATAAAGCACATTTAATAGCTGGATCTCATAGATTCGCTCATATCCATTTCGATGTCGTGAAATCAAGTCAAGTCGTACAGTTCTAACTGTACCTATAGAAATGACTTGTCCACATGCGATTGTGATATTTTTAGGTACAGTTAAAGCGCGCATTTCGTCGAAAAGTGTGTCGTCCGTACATACGTGATGCGAAGCGCCGGAGTTAATAATCCACTCCTTGTCGTTTTGCCTTTCGAAGGACGTAGATTCATTAATGACGTTTAACGTGGAAAAGGTAATAGGACCTTCTTCCCTTTCATCATTTTCTCCGACGAAGTGTCCATGGCCGCCGAATCGGCCGCCACGTCCACCGCGCCCCCCTCTAACAAATCGGCCACTGCCACGTCCACCAAATCTGTCGTTGCCGCCGCCGCGGCTGTCGCGGCCACCGCCGACGTCAAATCTTGCGTAACATCGGGGACTAATATGTCCCCATTTCCCGCAATAGTGGCATTGTTTTTCTTTGTCGGGCAAGAGGAGGACATATGCCAGTTTTATCGCATCGAAAGCAAGTGATAGTAGATTGATCTTGGAAAGATGATTAGCCGGGGAAGTTTCCCCTCCTTTCGGTGCTTCTTCCCCTTCCCCTAGATCCGCCTCCTCTTCCTCTTCTCCCTCTTCCCCCACGGAGAAAATTTAGATCCACGGGTTCTTCGGAGGTTGCGTTCAGAGATCCACCCGAGGCCGAAGCTTTAAGAGGACCTCCACGATTTCTCTCGGTGGTTTTGAGATAATTCACGATGAATTCGTAACTCGGATTTGTTTGTGCCCAAAGAATCTCCTTGAGGTAAGTAAGATTGTCGGGTAAGGCGTTAATGAGGCCGATCACTTTATCATCCTCGATAATAGTCCGGCCGTTATTCGAGAGTTGCTCCACAATAATATTGCATCGTTTGATCGCATCATCGATCGATTTGTTAGACTTTATTTTAAATTGAATAAAGTCCGTGTAGGCATATTGCCCCTTGTTTTGGAGCCCCTTCTCAAATTGGCCTTTGAGTGCCTTCCAACACTCATGCGCTGTATCTCGGGTAAGGAAATGATCATGCACCGAAGCGGTGCAAGATTGCATGAGGCCGGTGATGGCCGCAAGATTTTTCTTCTTCCAAAGGCGGCGAGCCTTCGGATCGTTGATCGACACCTTTTCTTCTCCATTCACGATCTTCCAAAGGTGACGAAGAATGAGTTGTGCCTTGATATATTTCTTCCATATTTGATAGTTGGATCCTTTAAAGAGGACGATCTTCCCCGGCATGGAAGGGATCGGCAACTCGTCATCAGATTCATATTCAAGATCCGAGTCGTTCTCGATCACAAACTTCCCCTTTCAGAGAGCCTCCCTGAAAATATCGTCATCCTCGACCCCTCCATCCGAAGCTACTTCAAAAGTATTCAAGATCGGATCCTCCTCCTCCACTTTATACTTCCCCTTTCGATTGGCATCCAAGATCCGTTGATCTACAAGAGTAAGAAAGCCCTCAAACAACTCATTGAGACGGTCTTCGGTTAATACCATCCCTTCTTGTTTCTCTTTCTCCTCTTTTGAAAGTGGGTTGGAGGGAGAGCCCTTTTCAAAAGTCGTCTCTCCTCCAGGCCAAAATCTTTCACACTCTGATCTGGAGATGAATCGGCCAGATCCGGTAGAGCCGGTAGATCCGGATTAGGAGCCGCAATAGGAGAAGGTATGGATGAGGACTTCTTCTTCTTTCCCCCCATGGCGGCAAGACTTGCCACCTTGAGATCTCTTAAAAGAGCAAACTAGCTCCAAAACCACTTGATAGGATCGATACACACAAAGATAGAAGGAAGACAAGATGTAGTGCGGAAGCAAAAGATAGCAAAAACAGATCACTCCAGTAAAAGACAATATATTTCACCGGAATATTTCCCCTCTTACAAAAGATTAGTATTTTCTCCCAAACGACTAAGTCCTAAATACTCCCTCTCACGAAATAGCAAAGTACTACTCCAGCGACGTCGTAGAAAAGTACGGCGCGCGAACCAATCAAAACAAAGTACCAACGAAACAACATATCGTACGCGGTACTATACGACAATACACGACTACTGTACACACCTAAAGTACTACGCACGTAAAACCAAACAAAACTTTATATAACTAAACTAATTACGCCACGTCAAACAAAGCCACACGTGAACTATATAACTTATAATACGACGCTCAACAAAACTGAGGCGTCGTTTCAAAAAGAACCTAACAAATGTCATACATATTTATGGAAAGACAAACATAGTCGCAAATCCTTTAAGTACATGTTTTGAAATAAGTGTGTTGGTTCGGGATGATTTTTTTTTAGATGCTGTTAGAAATGGTTATGATAAAAATTCATATTTTGATGTGATTTACAAAAATAATTCGGAAGGGAATTCTGACCCATTGAATGAGAGGCATGTCAAAAACTTTAGAATAGAATATGGTTTACTGTATTTGCGAACGGGGATAGATTATGCATTCCTGAAATGGGAGAATTAAAAAAACAACTTTTACAAGAATCTCATGAGTATTTAGGACATCCAGGTCGAGATAAAACTCTTAGTCGGTTGCAGAGTAGATTGTTTTGGCCCGGGATGGCAAAAGAGGTGTCAAAACACTTGGCAAGTTGTGTCCCTTGCCAATAGAGTAAACCTTGTAACCAAAAGCCTAAAGGTCTCTTAAAACCTTTAAATATCTCCGAAAGACCATGGGAATCTGTCAGTATGGATTTTATTGTCACGTTGCAAGCTACATCTAGAAGAAATGACAGTATCATGGTTTTAGTCGATAAGTTCAGTAAAATGACAATCTTTATCCTTTGGAAAACTACTCATTCAGTTGTAGATGTTGCAAAGTTATATTTTGACAATGTGGTCAGACATCATGGAGTCCCCTTGTCTATAGTCAGTGATAGGGATTCTAAATTTACTTCTGCATTTTGAAAAGAATTGCAGCAATATTTAGGCACTAAAATTAAAAATGAGTACCTCTTAGCATCCTCAGACAGATGGACAAACAAAAAAGATGAACTGTACACTGGAAGAAATTCTTAGGACTGTTCGCAGTGGAGTTCATAACACATGGGAATCTAAACTACCATTAATTGAAATTGCATACAATTCATGTAAACATGTAGTACAGTATTCTCACCATTTGAAGTTATATCTAATACTAGCATTAGACTTAATATGAGGGTCACTCAAAAAGAATAGAGGGTTTGGACGGGTTTGGTAATATATTGAAACGGTTTGGAAAACATTACGAGATCATTAGTGGAGGCACAAAGGTAAATGCTGCTAACGCAAAGCGGTGGTGGTGAACAAAAGGTGAGGTTGGCTTTCAACAACTGATTACAAGTGTAAGATTAAGGTACAATCGGATCCCATGGGGAAATTTTCTCCTAAGTACATCTAACCATTTACTGTAATCGAGTGGATATCCTCAGTTGTTGCCAAATAAAACTTTCCACCTTCAACAAAAAATATCCAGTGAAACACATCAGTCAATTGAAACGAGCAAATATTCGACCAACTGAAGGAGAATTTGAATTGAATCCCTCAATAATTATAAAACCTGAAGTCCACAGATGAGAAACAGATTAGGTTTGTCAACGATTTAATGTCGGCAATACTATATTCTAGCAAGTGCATTATCTAGGAAGGCCAAAAGATGAGTTAACTTTAAAAGATAAAAGTTCTGAGGTTTTATAATTGTATTGGAGGGATAATAATATGGAAGTCCCGTCTTGAGAATGAAATGTGTTTCAACTGAGGTTAGTTAAATATAAGGAGGGGATGATGTAACAATAGTATTGCATCGAACTTCGTAAATGGGAAATTTAAATGTTAGGAATATAGATTTTTGAATTTGATAGACGTCCGCAAAAGAATCGCACGATTTGGAGTTGTATTTTAAAAGATATAGTGATTGGTGTCTTTAGGCGACAGTGCGAAGTCAAAATAATGAATGGGTGTTCATTGTTACGAGTAAGGGTCAAATTACCCGCGGAATTTAAGGCGTACGTTTATAAAGTTCCAAACGAAATCAATATTTTGTTTGGTATGCACGATGGTTCTTTTCGTACAATTGTTAGTACGAAACGACACTTTCACTTTATGGAATTTCGTAGGAAGTTTCGCGTGCGAAATTTGCGACGCACGTTCGTGCAAAGTCGCGTTTCGTTTGGCGCGCACTTTTGCACGTAAATGTTATGTAGTGAAACGTAGCGTTTGATTGATTCGAAATGCTGCGTAGTTAGCAAGAGATTTCGCATGTTTTTGCATTGGTCATTCTGAGTCCTTGCTAATCAATGATTAGCCCAGGTAAAACCTGTTCAACGGAGTTTTGACTTTGGCTTGGCGAGTCCAGGGCGATGATGGATAAATAGTGAAGTCGAAGAGGAGAGTAGACATCTTTTCCTTTGGGAAACTTGGGGAATTCTGACTGATCTTTGTCCTGAGCGAATAATACCAAATTGGAGCAATGGCATTTTTGCACACAAATCTCTTACAAACTAAGTAGTGTTTTAGTAGTTTAGAGATGTAGTTATTTAAGAGTGGGGAGCAGTGGAAATACTTTAATATTAAGGGTTGAGCCACGAGGGTAAGAGACGAAGCTAATGTTATGTGGATAGAAGCTTCTTCTAATTTAAAGTTTATTCGTTTATGTGAGTGTTTTCCAATGTGAATGTGTAATTTTGAAATGTGTGCAATGTGTGGTTGAAATTGGTTTTAGTAATGGGATTTTTTGAGAGATAGGAGATCTTATTACAAAAGTGCCCAACAACTTCATCATTGTCGGTTCTTTACTTCCAAGCGTATCCCACATGCATTGTTTTGCGTTTCTAGTTTCGACTTTTAGGCACTCAAAATGGTGACGATGATTTCTCTGGCTTATAATACGTTATGGATCCTCCCAACCATTTTCAATAAATTGGTTTCAACACGGGCTTTTAATTTAAACTGCATATTGACACCATGCACTATGTTATTGATTGTACGTTGCAGTAATACCTTGACTGGAAATGCCACTTTGTTCAAATGCACTAACAAATCTATATCCTTGTGTTGTATATTCAACCAGTATAGCCACCAAATTTATTGTAGTTTATTTAATTAGGGACTTGAAGTAAATAGTGGTGTAAAACTTTGATTTCTTACACCCACACGCTTTGTGTGAACAAATAAATAAGGGACGACTAACACCTAAACGTTGTGAAACACTTATCTTCTTATGATGGGTATTACTATTTCTCACACGCTGATTAGGGAGAGATCAGACCATATTCCACTGTTGATTTACGGTATAAAACCAAACATCTAGAAAATCATGGGCGTGTTTTTTAAAACCAAATGAAGTCAAATAGAGGTTAATGTGTTAATAGGTAAGCACTAGGAGTCAATTTGGTGCTTTTACTAAGAGGGAAATTTTGTACATATGATATTTTTAAAGATCCTCGCTTTTCTATTAGATGTAGTTGTTGAGATAGTGTGAGTCAAGGTACGATAAAACATTGTGAGTATTCTCAGCACATTGAAATGTATGTCGAGTATATGTCGTAAGAATCACATGTACACTACATAAGAAGGTACTTCGACAATATTACAAAAATGTGACGCTCGCCGTTATTTCTCGAATTTGCGGGAGAGACGATCACCACATATACTATTACGTAAAAAATACATCGCATTATAGATTGAGTGTTTCGTTGATTGCCTACGTGCTATTGTAAGTTGTGCATCGGTAATATTTCGAGTGATTTAGTTAACAAACTTGGTTTTGGTCATGTGTTGAACATTGCAACTTGTATTTCAAGGCTCTCAATTGGTCAATAGGGCAACACAAAGGCTCATGAGTATAAAGATCACCTTAAGACCGAGCAAAACACACACATTGTCTATTTTTGTTAACATACGTAAAGCGGTCTTTTGTCATCTGTATATTTTTACCCTTTTTTATAATTGCTTTGAAAATTACATAGG